>OMNV01000390.1:0-22910 GCA_900303265.1 Brotula barbata | reverse complement strand
TGCCGACGTATTTTATGACGACAAGAAATTTATAGTCAAAAACCAGTTGTAGGATTTCTTTCACAAAAAATTACATGAAAAAAATCAGTAATCAATTTTCAGTCGAAACTGACATTGTTTAACTTAACATTTGTTACTGCCAATCTCCTGATCCACACTGGAGTCCAGCACCACTGGATAACGAGAAGTCACGTGACAAGTCTGAAGATGACATCATTTTGTGATGTAATTGAAGATCTAGTGGAGTGTAGTGTGACAGGAGGAGGATTGCTCAATGGCAAAAGAGGGAAACGTCCACTTGTTTGTTTTCATGGACGACCACGGGTATATTGACATTTGCGTTTGTTTACTCCGGTTCTACCCATTCTTGTTTTGCCAGCACAAGAGTACTGATGTATGTATATATCAATTAATCTAGCGACTACCGTATCAATTATTCTAGCGACTAACATATCAATTATTCTAGCGACTACCAATTAATTAAATCTAGGTCTTTAGAGCTAATCTAATTTTCCTCCAAAAAACTAATTGACCGTTTCATTTAAATTCATTTTATTTTGACAACTGCTGCATTATACACATACATACATACTGATATTGAAGAAAAACGTTTGTCATACTTAATCAAAGCGTTTTGGAAATCAAAATGTCGTGCCTATTTAAAATATCTATGTTGCATTTTCAGCGTCGACATCATCGATTACATAGACTAGTGGCGGCAAAACCTGTTTACCGTTTATGTCCTTTCCTTCCCTGGAGTGTTGCTGCAATGGAAGAGATACCTTGCGTCCTCAGTTTTGCTTAAGGCTTTTCAAGTTTTGGCAGAAGCTGAGGATGAGACTCCCAGATAACATGACACACGTGGCAGCTTTTTCTGTTTATGATTGAATATAATCATCATCGTCAGTAATGGTTAATTACTCAGCAACTCATTCAGCAACAGTAAACATACTGCTGAAATTTGGATAATATCTTTGATCAGGTCTTTCCTGACACACTGGATCAAGTAGATTATGCGCCCCACTCAGTGCACGCCTACGACATAACTTCTGGTAACAGTAGATAACTTCATATCAACGCACAAACCAAAGAGTGTCTAGAGTCCCTGTCAGTCTATTCCTCCGTACTACCAGTCAGCAAGTTGCATTACTGATTAACGGCAATCACATGAACCGACACGAGTACCACGTGTACCCTAATGCATCTATGGCAAATTATTGTTGTTCCTTAAGACAGGTAGTATAGTGCGCTGTCAGCCAATCAGCTGTTGTGCGCGTTTCAACAACTTTGTTTGCATTTTTTAGACATTTGACACATCATACAAACAACATCTATCACAACAATTCTGAGTAAGTAGTAATTAGGAGGGTCGTCTTCCAACTTTGCAGCATCAGTAATGCACTCAGACCTGCGATTATGCCATGTAATAAATAATAAATTCGCTCCTTGTTTTTTGGCAGATGGCACCAAATAGAATCTGAACGTGTGACAGAATACTTCTCATGAATTTCAACTGAATGAGCTGCAACACCTCATTGTTCAATCAACGTTGATAAAGGCTGTTTTTTGTTTTTTTTTCATTCTGTAACCACACACCACTTTAAGACATATTTGGAATGTGGTAGTCAGTAGTGGAGCTATCTATTTGACGTAAAGACAGATAACATATAGCATGAAATGTTTTGATGTGTAGACGATGAGTAAACCGATTCTCCAACGGGTGGCAATACTGAGAGGAGATGACAGCATTGTTTTCCAGGCGAGGAAATAAATCAATTTCCATTTATATCGTTTCCTTCCTTTAGGTTCAGTCCATTGTTCCAGTTTGCCTCATATTGCAGTAACAGTGATATTAGAAATTACTGTATGCATCTATTGTTTGTAAGACATAATGAAAACAGTCCTCTAAAAAAAGATAAAACATAGCTGCACCTCTGACTGCATTTTTGAATGAAGCAGCGTCATTGTGTAAGGCAGATAAGAACTGAATGTATAGCTGCCGGACATTAGAATTGCCTCCCCCAGGTACAGCAGAGCTTCTGGACGCCACAGATAGTTTAATTAAACGGAAGGCTTTTCCTGAGATAATAAGTCAGGCAGCCCCAGTTCATCATGTAACAGCACCTGTTATTGTACAGTAAGCATTTTTCGTCACCTAGCAGGTTAGTGTCATGATTGAGAACTGAAAAACTGAAAATATTAAATGGTATGGCTTTATTTAGCATCTGTTCCTGGAAGAGGAAGCTCCTATTCTTCCTCATACTGAGTAGCTAAAACTGTGCATGGTAATTATAATGTACCTTTTTTTTTTTGAGAGTATACTTTTATAAATGTGGTGGTCAATCAGAATGTGTGTTTCAATGAAACCCCGGTCTAGCTGGATCATCTTTGTGATGATATTAAAGAGGTTATTTTGTCTGCTCTTCTCTTTCAGATCTGAATGTGTGGCGTTCTCCGTCTCCGTGGGTGATCCTCAGTCACCATGAAAGACTAGGAACTCGGCTCTCCAAGGGAAATGGCTTTTTTTGTAATATACCTGTCCTGCTACCTGGCATCTGATTTTAGGTGCCTCTGAAGGACCTGTCAGCTGTTTATGGGAACTACCACTGTAATTGCACTTGAGAGGATTCAGTCTTTTCCAGGACAACACTTCCCCCACTTTTAAGCTAAAGCAGCAACGCTGTGCATCAGAGTGGGGAGGCAGTGCAACAATGGCGAACAACTCGTACAGTGGGGTGAAGAACTCCATAGTGGAGGCCAACCACGATGGAGACTTTGGCTGCACGCTAAAAGATCTGCGCTCTTTAATGGAACTGAGGGGCGCAGAGGCAATAAACAAAATTGGGGAAACTTATGGGGACACTCACGGACTCTGCAACCGATTAAAAACGTCACCTGTAGATGGTAAAGTTTCCACAACACTCAACATGATGACTGTTTTTGATTGGATGAAATACAGGATGTTTACCAAACAGTGCCAGTAGTGAGTGCTATTGGAATTCTAATGTGGCGCACACATAGTTTTGGAGCCGTGTCATTGGCCATGTCACTACATTGCTGATACCTTGACATCACTTCCTCGGAAAGCTCATATGCCAGACAGGTGGCCAGGCAGGCTGGCTCTGACCTGGGCCAGTCCTGCTCTATTTCTAGGCCTGTGGATATATCCCCTCACGCCCTCTGCCTGTCTCCCTTTTCACCTCTGTCTCTCTTTGCGTGTGTTTCTGTATGCGCCTGTGTGTAGGCTTCAGACAAACCAGCTGTCTGACCTGCCTGTAGCCTGGTCCTGTGCCTAGGCACTGTCCCACATGTGGAGAAAACAGGACAGTCTAAGGCTGGGGAGTAATGACTTGAACATGTTTGGGAAGGAATGAGCTCATCTTTTGAAGAGCTCCTCATTACTCCATTGCCACTAAATTATAATTTGTTTCCTAGTGCCTTGGAGACAAGGTTGAGAGCAAAGAACATATAAATTCATTAACCCTGTTGATCATCACACACTGTTCTGTCTTCTGAGAATATGTCGCTCTTTTTGTACACACTGTACTGCAGTGTGTACTGGTCACATTTTAGATAAAATCACGTAATTTCCTTAGCTTCCTCCTGCTGCATACCTTTTGTGTGTGGTGGTCTGCTTCACCACTATAATTAGGCAAAACCAAGAATGCTGGGAAACGTGCGGGTTAGGCTACATCAAGAGTTTCACTGGTCCAGTGATGCTTGACAGCACCTGTCCCTCTCTTGTTTCCTTCTCTCTGCCATTCTTTCTCCCTCTTTGTCTCTCTATTCTCAGTCAGTCTAATCATCAGCGTGACCTTAACTGAACTCTTCCTGGATGGGATTTTCAATTTTATCCCAGATTAAGACAGTACTGCATATCTACTGTATCAGCAATACTCATCTGTGTGCATGGCCTCAAAACAAGAAACATCCCAATCTGAATGAATGGACTAAATGCCTCTCTATGTGACAGCTCAGAGCACCTCGCGTTCTAGTGACAATCATTAGCTCATTGTTTAACTCCTAACCTTTTGTTTGGAAAGGAGTGCTATGTTAACTGTCCCTGGTCTATTATGTGGCCTTTTTAGCTTCTGTCAGCATCTGTTACACAGGTTATTGTCTGAACTGCTTGGAGAAACTGCTGAATTGGAATTTGGCTGTAGAGAAAGAGAGAGCATGAGTTGTCTAAACGTGCATGTAGGTGAGATTGCACAATCTTGTGCTATTTGTAGCATGAACATCGTTGGATGTTACATATACTCTTGCTGGTGATCATTTTTGAGGTTGTATTCTCTGGTTGTGTCAGATTCAGTTATAATCTGAGGTGTCTCTGTCTGCCTATGATAAGACATTTTTAAGAAGTACCTAAAAAAATTGCAGCAGATTGGATTATACAAGTGTCTCTAAAAATAATGACTACTCGTCTTTAAAAAAAAGCATGTGGTTAGTCAAGACCTACTCGCTCTCCTGGCAATCTACTCTGTTTGAGCATGTTTGTCTGCATTGTGATGCAGTAAGTATGCGGTATGTGATTATATGAAGAAGAAGAAGAAGTGTATTTAATGTGTTAGATGGCTAAGGCACTTGCCTGTGACTGTAACCAATTTTCTCATGCAGTGTAGACGAGCTTCGTCCACTTCGAAGCTGCTCTGCTGCTTGTTATGCAGCCATTGCGTTATAATTCTTGCCTTTAAATGAGATCACTTGTCACTGGCTAGACAAATTAAGCCATCACAAAGATGTAAGTAGTTTGAAAAATTGAAAAGAGATTTCTAATTAGTTGCTGGGTCATTCCTCTCGCCTGTAATATTAAAGTAACTATTTTATAATCCCAACATTTCTAAGATTTTTCCCGCAAAGTTTGAATCTGTGTAAGTATGGCACTGCTTTTGTTAAAATACTTTTTAGAATTTGGGCTGCAACAACTAGTCGACATTCTTGTACTGCAGCCGACGAGGCTGGAGAGTTAAAACAAAAGAAAAACAAACAGCTGAACTGAGTCAACTAACTAGTTTTAACCCAAAGTCGCTGTTAAACAAGACATACATATACAGAATGTCAGATGGTTTGCAAATGCTAATCCAGCCCAGTTGAATAGCTTGAGGCGACACGACAAGCTCGCATGCTAATGGTAACAAAGTCCTCTGATCTTCCAAAAACGTCAACATGACCGATTACAGTAACATGACCAAGATAACAGTAGTAGACAACCTTTATAGTAACTATTATGACAAAATCGTGCAAAAACTACACAGTACTAGAAATGATTCAATTTGAAAACAATTTAGAATAACATTCAGGAAAAGCTGCGCCCCATTGCTTCGCGGGATTTCTTTACCTTATTAAAGGCCATGCTCTAGTGTTAGCTTCCACATGCCTAATACAACCACGAAGACGCGCCGAATTGTCAATTTAGAGCTATTGATTGTGGCATTAATCGCCTGATTAGTCGATTAATCTTTCTAGTAATCACTAGATTAGTCCATTGTCAAATAATCGCTGTTTGCAGCTTTATTTCAGAGTCAGTCTTTAAAGAATGTTGGGTTTGGATTAGACCAAATTTAATTTATCATGGCACTGAACCCATGAACCACATAAGGCTGGAAAAGATTAAAATTAGATTAACATTCACATTGATTTAATATAAAACGCATATTAACCTTACGTAGGTATTAAAATTAAACAATGCACACTATCAATGTATTTTCAATGTATTGAAATAAATTGTGAAGGGCAATAATATCCTTCAAGATTTATTTCAATTATGCAATAATATTATTTAATTATAGTTGTATAATTATACATTTATCTGTGAATATCTAATGAAAGGATAGAGACGCGGTTCTCTGGTTTTGTCTGGGTAAGACCACTTCCTCTGCGGCAAACAACATTTTGAGTCATCAATGGGATTCGATGTCTGTTAGGTCTTGCGTATTATGTCTTGCTTTTTCTGGAAACAAGCATTAATGTTGGGATTTTAAAAGGGCTATTAATCAATTTGGAAATTATGTTAGACCATAGTTCCAATTTTAATCAAGCCTTCCCACCATAGCAACATTTTTCCTCCCAAATTGGTTCTCTGTGTCCCCTGTACGACACTTGTAAACTAGGCAAGTACACTTGGTATCAATATTATTGAGTCTACTCTTATTTTTCCACTTTCACTGTTATTCCCTGTTGATTGCTGTTTTAGTTGCGTCAAATATTTGGGTTCCAGCCTATTGATCCAGTTAACTGGGGGCTGAGAGCCTTCTGCAGTTGCTAAAAAGCTGAAAGGCTCTCCGTATCTGTCATCCCAGACATCGCCTCCCTATTCAATAGGAAGCTTCAGACTGTTAAATGATAGTTTACTCTTTGTAATGCAGGGGGCTGGCTCAGCTTGTCTTCATGTCTGAATTCAAAATGATGAGGCGAGAAAGCATTTTGCCAGTGAGCGGATACAAGAGATGGCCCGGACCTGTTCTGTTCACCAGAGTTGGTGATATATTGATTTACCTGTTGTAATCTCTCTTTACAAAGCAGTTTGTACGAAGCACTACTTTCTTGTGTATCTTTGTATTTAGGCCTTTGATGAGGCTTTTCTGCAGATGTGTCTGTGCTATGTGTTTTGCAGCAGTTTACTTTTTTACTGTGTCCACACTAGTTGTCGACTCAGCAAGTGCAAGATTGTATTTTGGTTCCAAGACTGAGAATGGATGGAGGGATGGATAGATAAATTTGTATTGATATAAGAGAGATATTGATTATCATGAAACATGCTGTCGCGAGAAGTTCTTTTCATATGTAGGAAGGAGCGGCTATGAAATTATTGGTATACACTAATTATGTAGCTTTTTAAAACTGACTGCATCGTAAAATCATACTACCACTTTAGCAGTGGTCCCGATATTGGCAAACAAAGATGCAAATTTGTGTAGACATTTTAAAGACCTTTTCTTTTAGTCTGTTTGTGTGCTTCACAGTCCATATGGGTAGGTCAGAGAAATCCATTTAGCACTTGCTCGCTCATCACAGTGAATAAATAATTAAAACATAATGGCATAATGCTTGTGACTGTTGTTGAACTTGTCTTTTTATGAAACTGATGATACATGAGGAGCAACAGATGAGGAAATAGAGGGGACATTACCATTCTGAGTGCAATAATCACCTTAAGAAAATGTTTTGTATCTCCTCATTAGCTTTTAGACCTGTCGAAGGTCTGAAGACTTTCGTAATGAGATTTGCTCAAGGTTATAGGCTTTGTTATAACGCCTCGCTTTGTTACGTCTTCACTAATGCCTCTCGTATTCTGTGCATGAAAATGTACCCTTGTACTTGTAAGCAACAACATTTTAAAGTGTTCTATCTGCTGGGGTTCAATTGGACACTTGAGTGTCATTTCCAGCTACACGGACTTGTGTGAACACAGTAAAAACGGTGTGCCCTATTTATTATTTAATTGTGACAGGTGAAGTGAAAGACATACCATGACCCCCCTCCACTGGTGGCTAAAATGACAGTACTCTGTAGGGTCAGCCGGGGACATGTATCCAAATTAAATGGTTAATGATTAGCTACTTGACTTGAGACAGACTCGTGGTGCTAAAATGATGTGAGGGGTTAAAGCCAACCTACTCTTGTTTGTCTGTCGAGTGAAGGGTGGTTTGTGTTAATCATCCGCTGTCGCTAGTATTTATTGCAATAATGCAAAGGGAAAACGTGGTGAAAAATTGAATGGGGTATTAGCTGTCAGCATGTTTTCATTAAAGGCATAGAGAATCAAAGCAGACGGTGAGAGACAGCAAGGGAGAGACAACAGGCACGCAAGATAAACTACAGTCTTTTCATGTGTGCTGTGCTGTTGGTGAGTCATCATCACTCTGCACACCTCCCTTATGTGTTAGTGTTGGTTTGTAATGTCACATAACCACGTAACTAGTGATGAAGCATTTGACCATTTTCTGTGTAAATGATTAGGAGAAATGGTAAAGATGAAAAAGAAATGACCCGGCTCTTGCATTGATTCCATGGTAGAACTAGTATTTTGTGCATGCTTAAATTACATAATTCATTTTAGGAATATCGACTTTTAAGCATTTAATGTACAGATAAACATTTTGTCTAGCAAACGTGATTCTAATAATATAGATGGCAGGAATCAGCAGATATAGTGCGGTTTGTGGTGTGGATACTGCATGCATTGGGATCAGAATTTGTTGCACGGGGCCTCCCTATTCCTCTCATTCACATTTCAGGCTTAAGACTCCCTGCTAACTGGGAAGATGAGGTGGGCTGATGTCTTCAGACGACAATGCAAACCTGGTTGCTTTGGCAAATCATATTGCATTTCATTCACAAGATTTTCCTCTGGTATTCACAACCTACATTATTAACATGGTTGTCCTACATAATCATTTCAGATAATAGGAACGCATAGAAATGCGAAATTCGATTTCGTCCTACACCGCAACATATTACCTTGCAACTTAAAATGTGAGTGTGAAGTCCAATGAACATGCTGTTCTTGTCTATTTATGTCTATTTAGCTCCTGCAGTGTTTATTGGGAGCCTGAAGGACAGTGCTCGGAAGACACCCAATAGTTTTTACATCTTTTCTGATTCGCTTAAGTGAAGCTAGTTATTCATGTTGAGTAAACATGGCAGGAACACACAGTTTTGTAGCATTTATTTGGTCAATTGACAAATTCAGCTAATGATTTCATTGTGACTGAGCAGTTCTTCACAGTACTACTGTTGCATGTTTGTTACCACTTGGCCGTGATGGTTGCGAGTTCTCCAATATTTTCTTTCGGCCTCCATTAACAAGTGTGGGATTTTGTGTCAGAATTCTGCCGAGACAGAGAAGAGTCTGGATGCTCGATGAACACAGCTCCTTACTCCCCGTCCCTATGTCTCAACACTCCGCACACTGCAACACAGACTCATTACCCCGATGTTATGTCACACTTAACATTGTGTGTTCTGTCTCTTTACCCTACATGTTGCTTATCGTTTCCCTCTTAAAGGGATGCCATGTGCCAGCTTCCCTTCACCCTTAGTAGCTCTGCACTTCATTAATCTCAGTCCCTTACACCCTTGCCCTCCACCCCCACCCACCCCCATCTGCCTGTCAGTAGCAGTTTCACACAGTCACTTTTGCTTGGCCACCATTTCTGCTCCACCTCCTCACACACACACACACATACACACACACACATTCAGTTCCACCCAGTCTGCACAGCCACCCACACATGCAGTCAGTCGGCATGAATAGAGCTGAAAACCTGTCATGCATCATCAAATGTGCAAAAGCCCTTTGAATATATGACTCTGCCTTGACTGTGGCGGCATTTGAATGGCTGTAGAATCCACTCTGTGCACATGGGTGAATTGGTTTGAGGCCAGCCAGACATGTAATGTATGAAAAAAGATGACTCTGCAACAGGACACTAGTCCGCCTAGGGACATCTCATTGTATGTGAGCTTTTATAGGTCTGCACAAACTGGATTTTTTTTTTGTGATGTGAACCGTAACATTTTGAAATAGAAATGACTGAAATGCATCCTCTTGTCTGTCTCTCCCCAGGTCTAAGTGGACAACCTACAGACATCGAGAAGCGGAAAACAGTGTTTGGGCAAAATTTAATACCACCCAAAAAGCCCAAAACATTCTTACAGTTAGTCTGGGAAGCACTGCAGGACGTCACACTGATTATCCTGGAGGTGGCAGCCATAGTTTCACTAGGACTTTCATTTTATAAACCTCCAGATGCCGAAAGAGACCGTAAGCACCAGAATTCCATTGCTACAATTTTTTCCTTCTCTTTTTATTAATTCACCTTGCTTGTAATATATATTGACTCTGCTCTGCCCACCTCTGCCATTTTTTGCATTGTCAATTTGTCAGTTTTACTGTTAGCAAATCAAATGATGATTTGCTGGAGTGAGGTATGTGGTACTGAACTTTTTATGTTGTAACATATTTCTGCAGACTGTGGAAAGGCAGCTGGAGGTGTGGAGGACGAGAATGAGTCAGAAGCTGGCTGGATTGAAGGAGCCGCCATTCTTCTGTCAGTTATCTGTGTGGTACTGGTGACTGCATTCAATGACTGGAGTAAAGAGAAGCAATTTAGGGGTCTCCAGAGCCGCATTGAGCAGGAGCAGAAATTTACTGTCGTACGTGGAGGACAGGTTATCCAAATACCTGTGGCTGAGATTGTGGTCGGTGACATTGCACAAATAAAATACGGTAAGAAGAGGTCATCATCAATGTTGTTTAGTAAATTTACTGATTGGTTGGGAACATATTTTCAATAGCGGCTCACATGTAAATTGGGACACATTACATTTTTATAATGTGATCCAAGTGTCTCAAAAAGTAAAACAGTAGAATTTTAGAATCTGGTTTTATTGGTCCAGATTAGACCTGCTATGTCTGTGTATGTTTCAGGAGATCTTTTGCCTGCTGATGGAGTCCTTATCCAAGGCAACGATCTGAAGATCGACGAGAGCTCTCTCACAGGGGAGTCGGACCATGTCAAGAAAACACAAGAAAAAGATCCCATGCTGTTATCAGGTAACCACAGTCTAATTTTACATTGTTGCTCATGGTTACCGTCAGACATAACGTTTTTTATTTACATCTTTCGTTATTGATTGAACAGATAGCGCTGACTTCTTGTGGCAGTCGTCCCCCTGTGCTATTAAAGAATATTTGTAAATCTTGCTGATAGTTGCAGTGTTCATGGACTGCCTATTCCTGTGTCCACTAGCACACCTCCAAAAAGGACACCTCTACTATCAGTGTGTGTGAACATTCTGCCACTGCTGTTTTTTGTATTCCCTTAGCGGATGCTGTATCTCCTCTGCTGTCACTTTAAAAAAAATAGGTTCGAGGCATCCTCTAATTAATACAGGCATGTAAGAACAGTTGAAAATGTTTCTTCTCTTTGTTGTGTTATTTATTTTTTATGTATAACTTGGTTGTATTCTCCCCTGTGGTCTTGAGGAGGAAGGGGAGATGTTAATCTCAGAATCTGCAGTAAGTCTAGCGTAACCTCACAGTTTCCCATTATCAGTCACTGATAATCAGTGACTTTTGATTAAAGGCTGTGGATTAAAGGTTTGGAAAATGTTTTCGTCAGAGACTAGCATCTTTGTCTCGTAACTTGTTGGTGTGCCGTTCTTTGGTTTTCGTTACTTACATTTGAAAGGCAGCATTTATTTTTTCCTCTGTGGGATCTGGTAAAATTTTAACCATGAAATAAGTAAAGATATTTTGATAATGTTAAAACTGGTACCAAATAATGAACAAGAGCCTGATAAAAGAAACCATGGAAACAAAGTGGAACATAGGACATATTCAGCCTATCTGCCATAGTCCTTACCTTGCGTACTGACTTGTTTTATTTTTCTGTGTCTTCTGTCTTAAGGCACCCATGTAATGGAGGGCTCGGGGAAAATGGTGGTCACTGCCGTGGGTGTCAACTCTCAAACTGGAATTATTTTCACTTTACTTGGTGGTGGTGAGGAGGATGATGACGATGAGGAGGAAAAGAAAAAAGAAAAGGAAGAGAAAAAGAAACAGAGAAAACGTAGGTATCCCCGTTGTACTTGTTGGCCCAGCTATTTCACGAGGTTATTGATTGGCTCACATTTACAGATGGACAAGTTTGCACAGGCATTCACAATTTCTGGAATCATTTCTTTAATTTGAATTCAGTTATTTTTAGGTGTTTAGCGTTCATTAATTAGCTGAGTATTGAGTACTGTGTATTTCTGTGTCTTACACACCCATCCTGTGTATAGAGTTGGCACTCACATTTCTGCTGTGTCTGTATTTTTTTTTTCGTTAGTCAAGAAGCAAGATGGATCAGTGGAAAACCGTAAGAAAGGTCAGTTTCTTACCCACACATACTAATCAGCATGTTTAATTGCCTTAGATTTTAATGCATACCCTCATGTGCGAGGCTTAAGTTTTAATGGTGTCTCCCTTCCTATTAAAAGCGTTGCTTGAGGGCTAAAGCCTAATCTGTTTGTAATTGGTTTCTGTGGGTTTCTACAAGTATCGAGAAGTTACATATTCCTACCTGGCCCCTTGTCTGTGCATACTTTACACCGGATGTTTGTATCTATTTGTTGTGCAGTCTGGCCCTCCATTCTTTCTTCTTGTCCTTCCCTTGTTTATCGCGCTTTGAGCGGCAGGTGCTACTGAATCCAGTTATAGCGATTTGTGATGAAGAGATTAAAACCACACAACAATTGTGGGGGTAGAACATCTGCTTACACCCAGCTCCCCCTCAAGCCCCCACAATTTATAATCTATCTATCTATCTATCACAATCTAACTATTCGGAGACAACTGTAAGATTTGCACTTATGCAATTTCAGACTGATAACAATGATAATGGTGCTCCATAGTGTTAACCAGCCAGCTAGTCATGCTTGTACTGCAGTGGGGTTGCTATGATCAGTAGTGCTTGCATCTGTGCCCATTACCCTGGCCGTAGTCCCTGGTGGACAGATTCTCCCTGCCTGCTGGGAATCAGCAGTAATCCTTTAGACTGAGATTACACAGAACAAGCCACAGTCCACAGCAGCTGCAGCAAGTCAGTATTAATACCCCTTCTTACCCTGCTATACATACACACACACACACTATACCGTGCTTGAACCCAGACCATTGTAAAAAAAAAAGCTTTAATATTAATAAGTAAACTCAAGAAGTTAGGCAAGACACCCACACAATTCATGGTGATAATGTCAGAAAAAGTGAAAGATGGGAGAGATGTGTTGTCCTGTAGCAGAAGAAGCAGCCTCCACGCCAAGCCGAGCTAATGATTTTATCATAGTGAGTGACACGACAGAGAGCAGCCCCCGCTGTCCTGCCGTCTGGCTCTCCTCCCTCCTTTGCCTTTAGAATCTTTGCGTCTCCAAGGTTACTGTTAGATGCGAGTTTGGGATCGCTGTCAGTTCTACAATTGAGGGAAGGAGGTCAAGAGGGACACTGTAGAAGAGATGAGATTTAGGGGAACTGATGGCTACTATCGTTGCCACTCAAGGAGGGGGATGATTTCACAGATCCCAATAATACTACCCATGTACCTGATCTCCCAGTGGGAGTATAGTAATTACATTTTAAAATCTTTCTGCTCATTATGCGGAGTCAGATCACTGCTAAGAATTACATTTCCCACTTCCAAGACATCATGTATCGGGGAAACAAAAGTGAGGCAAAATATTGACATGTCTTGTCTCACACAAAGGAAAGTTTTAATTTTATCAGTTTCTTAAAATAAACAGTCCCATTTCTTGTACTTGGAAAATAACCCCAGGTCTTATAAACTGTTTTCTCTTCCGAAGTGACTTTCTGTGACTCAGATATTCAAATAGCTTGAGGATAGAATTTAAGCAAGCCATGTTCTTTATTTACAGTTTCTGAAAACAAATTAGGTGAAATTTGCAGATGTTTATATTTGCAGAAGTCTATCAATTTATTGGAACAGCTATTGAGAATTCCCAGTTTTTTTACTTGTCCGTCAGGCTGTAAAATTTAAATTGAATTTGTGTTGTGCTGGTACTAATAGAATGCGAAGAAGAGTTGCGTGTTGTTTTGGTTACGCTGATTTGGTTTGGCTTGACAGCACTCGTCCCATAATTGGCAGATCTCTGATATGAAGAAGTTGAACACACTGTGGCTTTGGCTAATTGTCAGACTGAAAATGTGATTTATTGTTTACATCACGTGAAACCAATAGAAAGTAATAGTCAATGCATCAAATTTTAACAACTTTTTCTTGTCCTCTTTGCTGTAGCTAAAGCCCAGGATGGTGCTGCTATGGAAATGCAGCCCCTGAACAGTGATGAAGGAGCTGATACCGAGGAGAAGAAGAAGGCTAACTTGCCAAAGAAAGAGAAGTCTGTTCTCCAGGGCAAACTGACCAAGTTGGCAGTACAAATTGGCAAAGCTGGTGTGTAGAAGAAACAATAGTAGCTATTAGAATGATATAGATAGTTTTAACATATTCAACTACTTATTTTTGCTCATCATAATATTTCCTCTTTTGTCCATTCATTCTCTCCAGGGCTCGTAATGTCAGCTATCACAGTTATCATCCTGGTGGTGCTGTTCGTAGTGGACACGTTCTGGATCCAAAATTTGCCGTGGGTCAAGGACTGCACACCCATTTACATTCAGTTCTTTGTGAAATTCTTCATCATTGGCGTCACTGTGCTGGTGGTGGCCGTTCCCGAAGGCCTGCCCCTTGCTGTAACAATCTCTCTGGCGTACTCCGTTAAGGTACAGTCTCTCGCTACAGTTCTCGAGAAACCTGTTCACTGCCAACCAGCTTACAGTTGAGCATATTAAAGCCAGCAAGCCTGGCTCTTTACACACAGGGAGATATCGCTAATTGATAACCTTAAGCCAAGCAATAATCCCCTCTGCTGGTATTGTTGTGCCAACGGAGGGAATTTGCCAATAAAAGAACTATTATTTTCAGTGTTGCGTTTTTTCCTGCAGTTTATTTCATTCACGTCTGAACATGTAGTGTTTGTTAGTGCGTACTTGAATGTATTCCTGCATTTGTTAATGTGAGCTGACATTTGACTGTTTTATGAGTGTTAAGGTGTTAACTGTTGGGTTGATTTCTTTCTTTATTTTATTTTTTATTTTATTTACATCCACCAGAAAATGATGAAGGACAATAACTTGGTGCGCCACTTAGATGCTTGTGAGACTATGGGTAACGCTACAGCCATCTGCTCCGACAAGACTGGTACGCTGACCATGAACCGCATGACTGTGGTGCAGGCCTTTGTCGCTGAAAAGCACTTCAAGAAGGTCCCAGAACCAGAAAGCATGCCTTCTTCCACTTTAGACATTCTAATCCTCGGCATTGCAATCAACTGTGCCTACACTACAAAGATCATGGTAGGCCTCCTGAACTGTGAATAATCTATGAATAGCCTCTTTTGAATATTCTATTATATAACCCTTTCTTATTATAGCTACTCATTTGATTGTTTCTTCCTTTTTCCCCTAGCCTCCAGAAAAAGAAGGTGGACTGCCCCGGCAGGTCGGTAACAAGACGGAATGTGCCTTACTTGGCTTGTCTGCTAACTTGAAGCGGGACTACCAGGCAATTCGAAATGAGATCCCAGAGGAGAAACTGTACAAGGTCTATACATTCAACTCAGTCCGCAAGTCTATGAGCACTGTGTTGAAGATGGCTGATGGCAGCTACCGTATGTTCAGCAAAGGAGCCTCAGAAATTCTCCTAAAAAAGTAAGAGTAATTAAAAATATTTGTATTGTACGGTCCTTTATTATTATGTATTGATCATAATCCTCTGTATATGAAGATGCATAAGCAGCAAGCTATTCTACTCCTAGTAACTCCTTAGGATTTTGACTTGTTCCATTTGGCTGTGCAGTAAATGATGTGTGTAATGGCTTAAGCAGCTAAGAAGTTCAAGTGCAACCCACCCAAGCCCCTTACTTTGCGACTTAAAAACTGGCACAGAGAAAATGAGCCAGTAACAACTCTGTAAGCCTCTTAATCAAGCAGGCTTCTTTTTAACCTACGGGGGCTTGACGTTTTACTGACTACTCCAACTCACCAAATGCTTTGTTTTTCCCCTCCTCTGCCCTCCACCCTTTATCTCATCTACTCCAATTACGATTCTCCTCCCATCTCCCTTTTCATCCATGTTTCTCCCATACCATCTCTCTTTTTGTACGTCTACCTCTTTATATTCTGTGCTGCCCCTGCTCCTTTGTTTCTCTCTACGTCGTTCTCTACAAATGAATGTCCCAGGTGCTATAAAATACTGACGGCAAACGGTGAGCCCAAGGTGTTTCGCCCACGGGACAGAGATGACATGGTCAAGAAAGTGATTGAGCCCATGGCCTCTGAGGGCTTGAGGACCATTTGCCTAGCATACAGAGATTTCCCTGTGTCGGAGGGTGAGCCTGACTGGGACAATGAAAACGACATCCTCAGTGGACTCACGTGCATCTGTGTTGTGGGCATTGAAGACCCTGTGAGACCTGAGGTGAGTTTTGCAATTGCTGCTTTACTTAAAAATGATAATGATTGGAATGATCTTAGTTTGAACATCCTCTCTTCATTAAATAACATTACTACCTATCGTGACAAATAACTATAATAACTCCACTTTTCCCTCTACTTTCCTTCAGGTCCCAGATGCTATCAGGAAATGCCAACGTGCAGGTATCACAGTGCGGATGGTCACCGGAGACAACATCAACACAGCAAGAGCCATCGCCACCAAGTGTGGCATCCTGCTGCCTGGAGATGACTTCCTTTGCTTGGAGGGCAAAGAGTTCAACCGCAGGATACGCAATGAAAAGGGAGAGGTGCGCCAGATCAAAGACTGTTTACAATAAAATCAGTGAATACATTGTACTTCTATCGGGATTCTATTGGGGATTTTGTTCATATTTCTAGATTGAACAAGAACGCATAGACAAGATCTGGCCCAAACTACGAGTACTGGCACGCTCTTCTCCAACAGACAAGCACACCCTGGTCAAAGGTAGCTCATTTAAACGATGTTTGTCTTAAATTTAACCGTGTTTTGGTTGTCTCTTTAATGTTTTAGGCCCCAGTTTTTGCAAGTTTTAAATATTGTCTTCATTTCTCCAGGTATAATTGACAGCACAGTGATAGAGCAAAGACAAGTAGTAGCCGTGACAGGGGATGGTACAAATGATGGTCCTGCTTTGAAAAAAGCTGATGTTGGCTTTGCCATGGTAAGTTCACAGACACAGGAAAGAAAAGCTAACAAATCATGTGCTAACTGACCTCCAACATTGGTCATGTGGAAAGATGCATAAAAATATTAAATGTGTATGAACAGATGCATAAAGACAGTTCATTTATTTCTTTGCCTACAGGGTATTGCTGGCACAGATGTGGCCAAGGAGGCATCTGACATCATTCTTACTGACGACAACTTTTCCAGCATAGTCAAAGCAGTCATGTGGGGACGTAATGTCTATGACAGCATCTCCAAGTTCCTTCAGTTTCAGCTAACTGTAAATGTGGTGGCTGTCATCGTAGCATTTACAGGAGCCTGCATTACACAGGTGGGTCCTAATACTGCATGACATTGTTTATCCGTAATGGAACGTAGCAACTAAAACATTTCAGTCTTTATCACAGATCAGTCATAGGATTTAATCATTGCGGGGGTGACACGGTAATTATTTAGGTTAACTAGTGACTGTGCGTCATCGCTTGGACAGTGTGTTATGGTGGAAAGTCTGTCACCAAACCACAGTAACTAGAGAGTATCACATATCTTACCCAATTAATAATTCAAGCAAGAAACTCCAACTTGTTTAATTCAGCACCTGTAACAGACTGCTTTGTGTGACACTGTTGTGTGTGTGTGTGTGTGTGTGTGTGTGTGTTTGACGCATTCAAGTGTTGACTGGTTGAAAAAGGCAGAAACTTGTCACAGCACAGACTTCTTGTACCTGCTTTTCACGCTCTCCCGTCTTTTATGTCTCGGTAGGCTAGGAGTGATTTCCTGCATGGTCTTTACATTAGAAAGGTTGCAACAATTATAGAAGTAACAGAATTGTTATATTGTGGTGAATCAGTTTTGTAATGATTTGATGAACAGCCCACTTAGAGAACAGTGCCAATCTGACACAGTCTCTCTTGATGTGATCTGGCAATCTGGTAGTGTAAACGGCTGTTTCAACAAACTAGTAGTACTACCAGTATGACTTGGAGGATTCACTCATCGCCTTGCACAGCCCTTCATCATGATGTCACAAATGTGATTAAAGGAAATCGACGATTTATTGTAGATGTCATCATTGTATGAAATTAATTAAGTTGTGTGGATGTAGTTATACTGTATATCTGTGACTCTAACTCTCGTCCCCTCCACTCATTCTGGGCTGTCTCTTTATCTTCCCCCAGGATTCTCCGCTGAAAGCAGTACAGATGCTTTGGGTCAACTTGATCATGGACACCTTTGCTTCCCTTGCTCTGGCCACAGAACCCCCCACTGAAGCCCTGCTGCTACGGAAGCCATACGGCCGCAACAAGCCTCTGATTTCTCGCACCATGATGAAGAACATCCTCGGTCAGGGAGTGTACCAGCTTGTCATCATCTTTACACTACTCTTTGCTGGTAAGAAGCTATAAGTTTGTAGGTGTACTTCTGTGAACACAGCGGCAGCTGCACAAAACAAAAACAAAAAAACTCCATCTGTGCCTCTCTGACTGTTCTGTAGGCGAGAAGTTGTTTGACATTGACAACGGGAGGAACACGCCCCTCCATGCCCCACCCTCCGAACACTACACAATTGTCTTCAACACCTTTGTGCTGATGCAACTTTTCAATGAGATCAATGCCCGTAAGATCCACGGCGAGAGGAATGTCTTTGAAGGCATCTTCAACAACCTCATCTTCTGCAGTATTGTCTTTGGCACCTTCATTATCCAGGTAAGTTGGACCAAAGATTCCTGTAACTTACTGTGCTTTTTTTTTTTTTGTAACCAATTAAAGTTCAACCAAACCACATTAATCACTTGGAAATCCATCTCCTTGCCTCTTTAGATCGTTATCGTGCAGTTTGGAGGGAAGCCATTCAGCTGTGTGGCTCTGACGATTGACCAGTGGCTATGGTGCACTTTCCTGGGCTTTGGCTCTCTTCTATGGGGACAGGTATGATTTGGAAAGGCAGACATGCTTTCCCCTTTGCAGTCCAATTACTGAAAATGTGGTGTGACACTGCCTCCATGTGGTGGGATTGTGAATGAAATAGTCAACGCCAGTGTAACTTTGCTGCTGTGCATACTGTAGAGACAATTTGATTGTGGTGGTGGACAGAAGATTAGAAGGACTGTACACATATATCATCATCATCTCCACTTGTCAGGAAACATCTGAATCATCAGTCTTTCTGATTTGACAGGACATAAATAATCAGGAGTGCACTCAGTCCATGCCAGTCCAAACAGCTGACAGTAATGGAACTGAAGAGGTGGCCAAGTTGTCAAAAAGCCAAAGCCATTGAAACTAAGTGCCACCTGTTATGTCCTGACCATTGCACTGTCCTCAGAACTCGTTGATCCCTGGACAATGCATTGAGGCTGTTGATCTTAGATAATCTGATGAAACAGATACACAGGAAGTTCCCAGAAAAATAAAGTGCAACTTAATAAATTATATTTGCCCTTACCTACACCGTGAAGTGGTGTCAAACTCCCGTTTTGTCTTCCAGGTAATTTCTTCAATACCCACCAGCCGTTTGAAATTCCTGAAAACAGCGGGACATGGCACCCAGAAAGAGGAGATCCCAGATGAGGAGTTGGAGGACATGGAAGACATGGAAGAGATCGACCATGCGGAACGTGAGCTTCGCCGTGGCCAGATCCTCTGGTTCCGAGGCCTCAATCGCATCCAGACTCAGGTAATGTTTAGTGTGCCCTCCTACATGCCACCAAACACCACACACACTACCAAGGGAATCAAAAGCCATAAACCCTTTAACTCTCTATTGCTCTTCCATCTTAAAATCTGTTTTGTTCTTCTTCTCGGCACTCTTAAAGAATGGCTTGTGCCCTAAAACCAAAAGCCCTTTGTCTATTTTTTCTGTTTTGCTTCTGAGCTAAAGCAGGTTCCTATGCCTATTTCTGACTCGGTCTGAATCTATCTGCTAAAACACTTATTAGTTTGAAGGTACTGATGAGAAGCAAGTGATGTGGATGGGACGCACGGTAGAATGCTGAATGTTCAGAGACTATTGGCATGGCTATGGCAGGTAGTTTGGAAGGATTTGCAGAGAAAAGTGTGAAAGTGAGTTGAGATTTCGTAGTTGGAGCTTCGTCTGATCAGTGCCTTTAAACCCAGTCGCTCCGTGTCTCTCTCTTTGACCTGTAATGCTTAAATCCAATTTCCAAGTGACATTTTTCTATGGTTACTGGTGCCTTTTCTTTATTTTTCTCTCTTTCTCTCTCCTCTGGCTGTGTTGTTTTATTTCCTCTGGGCTTTTTCTCCTGTCATGCTGTCTGATTCTTTGCAGATGGATGTAGTGAGTGCGTTCCAGAGTGGAACTTCCTTTCAGGGGGCTCTAAGGCGACAGGCCTCCAACTCCAGCCAACAACAGCACGATGTAACCAATGTTTCTAGCCCTACACATGTAGCCTTTTCTACTACCACTACTGCCACTGCCGCCAACACCGCTTCTGCCACTGTGGGGTGTGAGTGCGTGTTCTCCTCTAGTGCATGAGACTTTTATTTATTCTGTTCTTCTAACATCTTCCTCCTCCACTCTCTTCTCGCCTAACGTTGACACTTTGACTCTCTCATTCTTCTCCTAATGTTCCCCCCTGTTCTCTTCAAAATGACACCAAAAATACCACATCTTCCATAATGCTTTGATAACACTGCTGTATATATATGTACCCTGTAACCAGATCGCTTTATAGCGTCAAGGTGTTTTTCTCTGTGTCATCACGTTTTCTGTTCTGCTTCTGCTTTGGTCTAAGAAATGGAAAGGTTTTAATGTTACCTTGGGGGGGATGATGTGTTTTCGATTTTGCCAAATTGTCTTCAGGATTGACAGTGACCAGGTTTGTCTGCAGCTGCCTCGGTCTGCTCTGTGCTTCTGTAGCACTCATGGGTCTGTGTCGCAGCTCTCTAGTCCCTAGCTGGGTAAATGTTTTGAGTATATGCCCATGTTCACGGCCTAAAACAATCCGGTGATTAAACCCTGACACGTACATCTGTGACAGTAAATAACAAGTGTCAGTGGATGTCTGGTCCATCAGTGGTGCAGCACTGACTTTTCCCCCCTCCGGCTTTGGCTGCTTCTGTCTCTTGAAGTGAAACGCTGGATTTCATAGGAACGATCGTGTGGTAAGAAAGCAGTGGTGCGCAGGGGCTCCGTCAGAGTGCTTAATCAACTGCTGAAGTCTCAATTTGTGTGTTTTAGACGAAAGTGCCCGGTGACCTGCACATCCTCCCAAGTCTGAATCACTTTGAGATTGTACTATCCTTAAAATGTACTCACAACGGACAAAGACCTTCCTCTCAGCCCTCTGAGTGCCCTCTCAAGGACCGTATGCATGTTGACTGTGAAATGAACTGTTTTCTCTTTCAGAGCTTCCCAGGCAGACCGTCAGACAAACTGCAGATTTTCAATGTCTAAGAGATGTATTTAAAGACTCCCGAGTGGAAAATATGCAGGATGTTTCCCAAAATTATACATGAACAATAGTTTGCTAAACAACCAGTTTGTTTTTGGGTTGTGAAGAGTTCCATGCAGGTCTTTATCTGAGTTGGGACTTCATGGATGGGCCAATCAAAGCATTTCTACTAACTGGATATTTTTTTCCCTTTTCAGATGCTCTTTAAAGTGTTTCTCTTCTCATTGGAACAAAGTTTTCTGTGTTGATATTAATTTGTTGGTGTCCACTGCAGTTGACAAAATGTCCCAAGTTGAATACCACTGACTCCCCACATATTCTTCTTTAGATTCTGTGAATTGTGTCATGGGCTATACTCAAAGGTTTACTACTGTTGAACACAAGGTAGCGCCTCGCTCTGCATGGGTTCAAAGTCTCTGGTCTCGTTTGTGAGTTTTTCTCTTTGTGCCGTTTTTTTGACACATATACCAGCTTGTCGACATGCTTGGCTGCCGCAGCTTTTTGTTTTGACACCACAAACATAAGCTCTGACTGACCACCCCTTTCTGTCTCCCTCTTTCTGTCTTCTGTCTTCTCTCTGTATCGCTCTACCAGTCTGACTCTCCTTCTCTCTGTCTTTTCCTGAGCATGTCCAACAACAGTAAACTGTTGTGTCCAGCTTCTGTCCTTTTCTCTTTGGGTGTGTTCATATCTAATGGACAGAAGTCTCCTCGTCTCCTGGTTCCCTCTTGCATTTTGATTAATTTATCACAGACCTTTACCACGTGTTTTGTGGAACACTACTACTGTACTTACATGAAACCGTACTTTGCATTGGGTTTGTCAGTGGTTTGTACCCTCCCCCCAGTCATTGGCTGCGTCTTGAACTCACTCGTATGGTGCAGCAAGGTAGTGTATGCACTGTACACACAACTGTAAAGACAAACTTAAGGGTTTGTCTGCACCGGATGTCACTCCGCTGGCTTTTGTGTTGTTTTCCCACAGACTGTGTGAATTTGGGCTGTCACAAACAAAAATGAAATCCATGGTCCTCGAGCCAAAACTAAGGTCCAAATCCATACCGTTAGGATTCGTTAGGAGTCAGAACACGAGAGTGAAGCTTCAAATTCATTGATGCGTCTACATTCTGATTCCCCTTCTCTCCATAATCTAGTGTAAATACATTCAGTAGGCAACACGGAGAACGAGGAAGAATAAGTTTGAAAGGACGACTGAACGAATCCAAAGACAGTCACATGCCACCGTTTAGACCAGATAAGGAAGCTTTACACAGATTAAATAGTCTAATTGTAAGTTTGCTACTCGGCATCACATAATTGCACGTGTCGTGAGCGTCCCCGGCCCCTTCGCCCCACAGATGTTTCTTGAAGCCCCCCAGTACTCACCTCTCCAAACTGAATACTATTGACCCACTAAAACATCCACGTTCAAATGAATATGTGCACCAATGTTTACTGTGTGTGACTGACTGTGTGTCCGTCCCCGTCCCTGTCCCTTCTGCCTCCCCAACAGATCCGGGTGGTGAATGCATTCCGCAGCTCCATCTCCCTCTATGAGGGGCTGGAGAAGCCCGAGTCGCGAACATCAATCCACAACTTCATGACCCACCCAGAGTTTCGGATAGAGGACTCTGAGCCCCATATTCCCCTCATTGACGACACAGACGCAGAGGACGACGCTCCCACCAAGCGCAACTCTGCAAGCCCGCGCAACACCACCCCCACGCCGCCTT
>OMNV01000389.1:21239-127821 GCA_900303265.1 Brotula barbata | reverse complement strand
CCCTCCTGCCCAATGTTTTTCTTTAGCCATTTGGCTGCCACTGTGTTTTCAGAGTGTGGTCAGAGTGAGTTAGAGCAGAAGGGCCTGTTTCTGTCTCCTAGCTAGACACATTCAGATTAAAGCCTTTTACAGTGAGAAACAACCTTTTATGGACTTATACAGCAGCAAGACTCCTGGTAAGCAGCAGTGGAAATTTCTCCGCTTGAATGTTTAACTCTTGAGTTTTTCCCTCCCAGACGTACGGCTGTGGAGATTTGAATTGCACATTTCGACTTCAATCTGTTGTTCATCTTGGCCACTATACAAATATAACAGACTCTTTATAGAACGGACTAAATTTAGTCTTTTTGTTTGGGTCTTTTTTGCTTCCATTTCCATTACTGAAGCCGTGGTAATGCAGTAACTGAATACTTTGAAATGCTATCATTCAGCTATCATTTTGTCACTGCTTGTATGCATCATTGGCCAGAATCTTGATTGATTGATTTTCTGTTATCACTTCTTGCCTTTTATATATGGTTTAATGCTTTTGTGCAATTAAAATACTAATTAAACATTCATGTAAAATCTTTGTTTTGCTGTTTTTATGCAGCGAGGAGGTGGCTAGACATGGCTTCACAGTCATTGTGGACATGCGTGGTTCAAAGTGGGACAGCATCAAGCCACTGCTGAAGATCATCCAGGAGTCTTTCCCTTCGTGTATCCACGTCGCCCTCATCATCAAACCAGACAACTTCTGGCAGAAGCAGAGAACCAACTTCGGCAGCTCGAAATTCGAATTTGAGGTGGGAGTCCCTCTTTAGGTGTTTACCGCTTCTAATACACAATACTATCCCTCTATTATTCTATCTTGAGGTTGTTGTTCTGTGTGTTTACATTAATGATTAGAATTTTAATGTCTTCCCAGAATGTCCTTTTATGGTCTGTTTATCTGCTTGCGGCGTGAGATAATGGCAGTGCTTATCATATCAGTTGAACAAACTGAATCATTTGTTTTAAGTTGTTGAAGTTCCAGTTAGTTTAGCGTAGCCATCAGTCCTAATTTAGCAGATCTAATTGGACTGCTACTTGGTGACAGTGGAACTGCTCTGTCCCGTGTGGGCATGTGGCGATGGTATATTTAGTCCTGACCCGGTTACTATGGAAACAGGATATATAGGACATGGTGAAGCATTTCATCCCAACAGAAGTGAGTTGGTCTTGTCCGTGCCACTTGGATTTTTAAACGATAAGAAGGGAGGATGCTGAACGTCTTTACTATCATTAACACCACTACCATGTCTTCATCCAGTGGTCAAGGTGGACCGATCCTCTGTAGTGTTGAAACTTTAGGCTATTTTGTCCAGTTCAGAGGTTTTCAACTGGTGGGCTAATACCCCTGGTGATCGATGGAGGCATTGCTGATGGTCCATGACAATGACTTCGGTAATGTCTTTTTAAAAATGCATTCTTCTGCGAGTGTGGATTTTCCACACTGGCACATCTGAAGAATAAGTACAGAGTAAGGCCGGAGACTGAAAATGACAAGATAATGTCTGATAGATCTCACTAGTAAGTACAAAAAAAAACTTCATGTCAGCCCCTATCCCCCAACCCCCATATCAGTGGGCCCCAAGTTGCTTCGGAGTCAGGTAGGTGGTCCGTGGGCCAAAATAGTTTGAAAACCTCTGGTCCAGTTTGTAAGCTTTTTTTGACCAGGTCACACATTGGATTTGTTTAGACAATCTGTAAAGTTCTCTGTGAAAAGAGGAAAACGATGCCTTCGTCTCAGCTCAATCTACTTGTGCTGTTCCCCCAGTTGCTACTCATTCAATACTCAGCATTATAAGCCGATGGTTTATTGTGCAGTTTTCTGCTGCAACCGTGTGTGTCGATTTTTGCTTCTGCCTGCAACTGCTCCCCGAGCTGCTGTGGTAAATGTGAGACACATCAGATCTATGGCAGAGTCTTTTATGTTTCTGGCAATGGCACGAATGAATTAATTCATTATTATGTTGGCTTCCCACCAAGTCCTGTGTTATCAACTGTATTATGTCTGTTTAGCCTGTTATGAATTAATTGAAAATGAATGTTAATGAATGCTTTGTTATTAGTTTACACTCCTCTTCAGTGGCAGCAAAATGAAAATTGTTTGTGTTCCATATCTCACTGAGTATTGTGTATTTCTATTGTATGTCTCCACATTTTTCTGTTTTTGCTTCCTAGTTAATGTCCATATGTGTTCCATTCTATACAATAACATCAACGCCGCATGAAATGACTGGAATGTTTTCTTTCTCCCCACCTTTCTAAACAGTGGACTCGTGGAACCAATAGCGCTGCACATTCTTTTTGTAATCTCAGTTTAATGTTGGAAAGTATTTTGGAAAACAAGGATTTGACTTCTGTATAATATGATGATGATGGTGACGATGATATTTAATGGTGTCCCTTTTATCGTCCTTTGTCCCTTGTATATCTCCATCTATTATTTCTACTTCTACCCTACCCCAAACCAAACACACTCTTGCACACACTAGACGGTGATGGTTTCCTTAGAGGGTCTGTCGAAGGTAGTGGACCCATCCCAGCTGACAGCAGACTTCGAGGGCAGCTTGGAATACAACCACGATGACTGGATTGAGGTGTGCTTTAACTGTTGGTTCTCCTCTGCTTTTAGTTCAGCTTTCATTTGACACCAGTGCGAGTTTTCTTTGGGCACATTATTTTGTCTTTCATCAATCCATTGGGTTGCATCCAATAGCATTTCCACCTTGAAGAGGCTATGTTTGACTTTGATTTCAGGTGCGGCTGTCATATGAAACCTTTGCCAGTGATGCCGCGCGGGCCCTGGCACGCCTTGAAGAGCTCCAGGATACTTTGTCCCAGCGTGATCTTCCCCGTGACCTGGAAGGGTCCCGGCGCCTTATGGAAGAACATGCCGCGTTGAAGAAAAGGGCCACCAAGGCATCGGTAGAGGAGCTGGACACGCAAGGACGAAGGCTGCTACAAAGGCTACAGTCACAAACTGCTGGCGGTGGGGGGAGTTTAGAAGGCGGCTACGGTAATCGAACTGGAGCTAGTGGCGATTCCAACGACCACCATCGCGGGTTCCATGTACACGCTGATGCACACAACCTAGTGGCTAAAGTGACGGGTTTGTTAGATAAACTGCACGGGACACGCCAAAATCTGCAGCAGTTATGGCACATGAGGAAGCTGAAGCTGGACCAGTGTTTCCAGCTGCGCCTATTTGAACAGGATGCTGAGAAGGTTGGAGTGCTGTCCTATTCTGAGCCTAATCCATACAGTATGTGTTCGTGATATAGGCCATGTAGAAGATTAGATTGGTTCCTGACTGCCTCTTCACCCTTTAGCCCCAGATAGCTTCTATGTTAATGTGTGCTTAAACTCAGTTTATCTCTTGGTACAAGTGTAAGTGTTTCAAGGTGCACTGGCGTTAATCGAATGCGTGAGCATACGTAGATGCCAGTGTAAGCATAGTATTTCAAAATATTACATTAGTCCTGACATTTTAGTCTGCAGATCAACTTTCATCCCCTCCAGGCCAGATTAGTGAAGCCCTTTACTGAATATAAAATCTTAACCGATATACTGGGGCCAATGTTGACAGAACATTGTGCAGTGTGTATCCATGTGCATTTATTGCTACATCTATAGGGTTTTGTCATGATGTCGTATTGATCTGTATATATATATATATATATTATCAATACCAACATGACTCTTCTTTATAGGTTCTTTACTCTCATAAATCTACCAGTTTATATTTCTGTCTGCTTTTCATAGTAGCCATAGCAGCCATGACAGTCTGATGTTGTGTATCTAGAGATGATTAATACAGCTTTTGAAGAAGAAATGCAGAGCCGAAGGCTAATGCAGAGGGAAAAGTGTCAGAGCTGTAATTACTGAAACACACT
Source organism: Brotula barbata (assembly GCA_900303265.1). Taxonomy (NCBI): domain Eukaryota; kingdom Metazoa; phylum Chordata; class Actinopteri; order Ophidiiformes; family Ophidiidae; genus Brotula; species Brotula barbata. Next base: position 123,901 of record OMNV01000389.1, on the reverse strand, counting down.
TCCTCCAATACCATTCATGTATAGAGACATAGTAGTGTAGAGTGAGGGAGGAAAAATATCTATTATTGCACATTAGAGATGAGTTTGTAGGTGATTTGGACACATATGTAGAGATTAGAGATTAGAATTATTGGGTGTAAATTTCAAGTGAATGAACAACAGACAGCGTGCGTTGCGGTTGTCTGACCATTCTCCATTTTTTTGTGTGTAGATGTTTGACTGGATCATGCACAACAAAGGCCTTTTCCTGACCAGCTACACAGAGATCGGAGGCAACCACCAACATGCCGTGGAGCTGCAGACCCAGCACAACCACTTCGCAATGAACTGCATGGTAAGATGCTGCCTTTATGGCTCTCTCTCTCTCACCCTATCGCTCCCTCTCTCTCGCTCGTTGTAGACGGATATTTTCTGTGCTGTGTTTCTCTGTTATTTAGCTGTTTCCCGGTCTGCCTCAACTCTGCCCTGCTCTGTCTTTTGTCATCACAGCATTGTTCCAGTAGTTGACCCATATTGCCTTTTTTTTCCTCTCCCTCAGCTGTGTGCTGCCCTCTACTGCGCTTTTCAAACCCTTCCCTGGTCTCCCACACCTTACCACAGTCGAATAACTGTAAAATATACCATAGCCGTTTCACTAATCTTACCCATTTCTGACCCGCTGTTTCTACCAGAAATAGTTAACTATGTCACATTTTACCTCATTATATGGGCAACCAGGCAATGCATCTATTACTCAGTGTACTTCTGTATTGCCCTGTGCTCAAATCCATAAGCGCGGAGCAGAAACATCCTAATAATCACTTGCTCATCAGTTGTTGTATGCTGTCAGACAAGTCAGATGTCACTCTGTATATATATTCTAGTAGTTACCCTTGATCAGTGTGACCACTTGCAACAGCTTTTCATTTTTTGCTCATATTCCTTGAACATTGCCCTTCTCTTCCCGGGCCGTACTGCGCTTGTGTTCTCCTTCTTCCCCATATCCTGTGCAACCCTGTCAGCAACCATCACATCTGATCTGCGCGTGACCTGGCAAAGGGGGAAATGAGGCCAACTGGCTGTTAGCATACAGGAAGTGTGCACAGTGGCACCTGTGGTGGTTTCAGCAAGGCTTGTGTTTGGTGTCTATTTCCAGTTCTTTCTCTGTTATGCCTTTGTGGATTTGACTGCATCTTGCATCCTGGTCCATTTTTATTTCTGTTTGTTTGTTTCTGGGCTTCCTTCCTCCCTTTAGACAGTCAGTGGTTTCATCTAGAGAGACTCGCAGCAAGTGGTGTTGCTCAAAGGCACATGCCTGTGGTGCAAACTGAACCCAAGAAATTTTGCTTCCCTTAAGTTCACTGCGAGACCAGTTGTTCTAAAGAATGCATTGCTTTGTTACAGTTTGTCATTCAAGTCAGTAATTTATTTCTCAAACCACAGACACAGCATGTGACAACGAGAGGACCAAATGTTTTTTTAGTGGGCCCAGTACCAATGTGAATGAATATTGCATGCATTTCCACAATCAGCCTTTTATTTTAATTTTAAATTAGGGAAGCAGAACCACACTCCAACAAACCTAGATATTTATCTTTGATATATTTAGTAGAATGAAGTCAGTACATTTACTTTAATGTGAATTTGGCTTCAATTCTGTGCACTCAGCCAAAAGTGCTACCTCTGATTTGGACCAGAAACTCGTAGAGGGAAAGTAAAGTGAAATATAAAGTAGAAGTGCACATTTTTCACTTTCACTGCCCTACATTAACTAATGTTAGCGGAGAGAAAAAGTTGAGGCTAGGAAGAGGGCGGCTGTTGGGGGAGACTGCATCCTTCCACGCACTGGGTCACCGGTGTTATGATAGAGTGGTGACCACGCCAAAGGCCTTGGGGCAGCTTGAACCACAGCAACCATAGCCAGTTAGGGGGTAGGGATGGGGGGTGGGGGACACTAAGCCTTTAGACAACAGTTGTACAAAGGTTAGAGTGAACACACATACATGAATCCTCACATACACAGTTAGGTACACTCAGTGACCACTGCCCCCTCCACCCATTCTTCCACAGGAAGTGCTGTTTCCCCTTCCTGTTGCCTGCATGGCTGCCTAGAAATACACAGTGTTATGGCTAATGGACAGTTCTGAGTGAGAGAGCATGTGTGTTTTGCTTGCATGTTTTGGGAAACTGCCTGTTGTGTTTCTCATACAATCGGTGTCTTCATGCATCACCACCATTGTATTATAGGCCGTGTTGCTCCAGCGACATTGATATGTTTTCAGGCGTGAGGATAACAACCAACTAAAGAAGGTGGCAAGGGTGCATAATGAACTTTCAACTTAAATCATTTTGTATATGTAAGTGTGAATCAAAACTCAGTGTCTAGTGTTGTTTTGGGGCAAAATATATGAAGTGGACTGGTCATTGTGATGCAGGGATAAAATACTCACAAACAACTCAACAGACCCTCGTTCATCTGTTCCACTCAAGAGGATTATATTTCATTCTCAAAAGGCTGATGTCCATGACAAGTGATGTTATGAGTTATATAACCTGACGCTTTGTATACCGTTACATATACAGAGACGAGGTCACCGAGATAAGAAGTTCCAGTGAATAGAGACAGTTATTCAAAGCTCCAGTGTGTGTTCACTGATTTGCCTACTAATATCGCTGTAAACTGTTTGATAATTTGCATGGCGCCAGCAAAATAGTGTTTGGGTTAATGCTAGTGATAAAGAGATTTTCATTCAGTTTTTTTCTTCACATTCTACAGATGTAGCATATCCATCACTATGTATGGCTCAAACAATCTGGATAGACTCGGTGTGTGCATGTAGAATAAAATTAGCGTACCAGACAATTCTGTGCTCTCAGCCGTGAAGCCTTTGAGCCCAGTGTAATAATCTGCTCCCACTGCACGGATCAGGCGGCTGAAGTTACACTACGCAGCCTTTCAAGTCACGTCGTCGAATGCTTTTTAGAACTTTGAAAAAATTTGTTCTATTGCAAAGAACAGCAATGTTGTGTACATTCGTATTCATTTGTAATCGTCACAGTGACACAGCTAATGAAACCCAGTGTTGTTATTCTTCCGGCACATCTACATGGAAGCGTGTAACCAGCACTAGAGCAAATCTCCCTGCTTTTCTGAGTTTCTTTTACTTGACAAAACGTGTGTTATTGCGCACTGTTGCTGACTGTAGGTCATTTTTGTAACATGATCACACAGAGAATACTACTGGGGTCTTTTCTTCACGTCTGTTTTCCTGCTCTTTAGACTGATTGACTTCAACAATGTTATCCCCCTCTTCCCTCTCTCTCTCTGTCTCTCTCTGTCTCTCTTACTTGTCCCATGCCCCCATCGGTTTTAAATTAAGAATACCTCCTCCTTGTCTCTCCCCCATTCACCCCCCCTTCCTGTGCATCAGTTTTAGATTAGGCTTTTACCGCCCAGTGTGTTTGAGTAGTGCAGCCTCTGTTATTTAACCTAATTCATAATGTCCCACAGATGGCTCAAAGGCCTCCAGACGTATTGGCCGTGACTAGGTAGCTCTGGTCTGCATTTGTTCCCTGTTCTCTTGGGTGAACTTTTGTGGATCTCCATACACATTCAAAAAAAAAATCCTATAGGCTTTCTTGACTTGTGTTTTAACATAATTGTTATAATAACCTGCAATACATTAATACAATAAATATTGTTTCACCTCAATATTTGGAATTTTCACCAATTAGTGATTTTCCTGGTAAATTTCTAAGAGATTTATAATAGATTTACAATAGTAGTAGTTGTCCATCACAACATAAAATACATGCAACTTAACTTTTATCTCTAATGCAAGCTGTACATCTAAGCAAACACACGACAACCATCATTACTCCTTTGATTAGCCCTGTTGAGTTGCCCCTGCTATTATTTTTCTTCCGTTTGCATTAGGGTCATAATTTCCACAAGATCGAAATTAAGCTGTGCATTTTCAAACACTAATATGAGAAAAAAGCATCTTGATTAATCATCAAAGCTGTGGTGATTAAACAAAACAAAGCAGTACTCCAGAGGTTTCAATGGAGAGACATAATAGGAGGCTGTTGGATTCACACTTCCCTAAACCCTGCCTCAGTATGAGAGCTTTAGCTGGTATTTGGTTCATCTTTCCTTCCTGTTGTGATTGAAACAAAGGAACTGAGAGCCATAATTGGCTCTAGGAGAATTAATTGAATAGAATAATAACAGGCTGTTAACACAGTTGTTAATTAGTGTTTGCTGATCCATGGCTATCTACACAAAACAGCTTGGAGCCTATATATTGAAAAGACTGAAAGATTAAGAATCCAATGGATTTGTTTTCATAATTCAGATGGGGTAGTCCCCCAAGTGGAATGATTTGTAATGTCTATAAGGTGTGTGTGTGTGTGTTTGTGTGTGTGGCTAATGAAGGTATGCATGTATGGACCTTCGGTTCTGTCAAAAATCGTCCCGTCTATGTTAAGGTAATTGTTATGGTCATGACATTTAATAAGTCAGCACAAATATATCGTTTCTGAGGCAAAGCTTCACATATCGCCAAAATGCAACCATATTACTACTTTGCTTGGCAGAGGATGTTTATTATTATACTATTAGTTATACAGTATATCTCATACACAATGAAGACTATATAATAATTAAATTGGCTATAATAAATAGGATTTTTTGTCTTTGCAGCAAGGATTTCTATTAAATTAAAGGTTTTTGTATGTCTAATCTGAATCTCCTCTCCTCTTTGTCTTTGTCCCAAACACAGAATGTGTATGTGAACATCAATAGGATCATGTCAGTAGGGAACCGGCTCTTGGAATCTGGCCACTATGCCTCCCAGCAGATCCAGCAGATCTCAGGCCAGCTGGAGCAGGAGTGGAAAGCTTTTGCTGCAGCACTGGACGAGCGCAGCACATTGCTGGAGATGTCTGCCAGTTTCCACCAGAAAGCAGACCAGGTATGGGCACACAGCACTGATCAGCACATAAAATTTCATGTATTGTAGACAGTTTTGATAGATTTACACCCGAAAAGTGAAGGAAAGAGGCATCATTTACATGGACGTGTAAATCATTGTCTTCTAAAATAGAGATGTTCTCGTAGTCTGTGTGTGCAAGCATACGTATGCACACATGCCCTATTCAAACATGTCTGGGTAACTTAAGCGGATGTGGAATTGTACTGTGACATTATCCACCGCAGCACTCAGTTACATTACCCCGAACAGACCTAAATACACTTTTAAACGATCAGTGCTGCTTTCCATTGTTTTGCACGTGGCTGCAAAAGTTATCCATTTGTTCATGTTTGGCCATCAGTGTTTGCTGAATGGCTCCTTTTCTAAAAATAACCTTGGTTCTTTGAGTTCATTATCATTAGCGCTACCTTTTGAGAATGTTTAGTACATCCTGTGCTAAATAAGTGAAGATTTTTAAAGACTTTCTCTGTCTCTGTGTGTGTGTATTCTCTCTTTAGTACATGAGTAATGTTGAGCCCTGGTGTAAGGCATGTGGTGACGGAGAGCTGCCCTCTGAACTCCAGGATCTGGAAGACACAATCCACCATCACCAAGGACTATATGAACACATTACCACTGCATATGCCGAGGTCAGTGCACATGTTAATGTTAACACAGAAAAATATGCACACAACTTCAATGCCAACTTCTGAAACCGATTTATCCATCCATCAAATTACTTGTCACCTCTTACAGGTAAGTCAGGATGGAAAGTCTCTATTGGACAAACTGCAGCGACCCTTGACCCCAGGAAGCGCTGATTCGTTGATGGCATCAGCTAACTACTCCAAGGCGGTGCACCACGTCTTGGACATCATCCATGAAGTGCTGCATCACCAAAGACAGCTAGAGAACATCTGGCAACATCGCAAAGTCCGCCTGCATCAGCGCCTACAGCTGTGTGTGTTTCAGCAGGACGTTCAGCAAGTAAGTCCCAGCCACGCCTACAAAACAAAGCCCCAGCTACACCTATAGTGCCAACGCTAACCATATACTCCCAGCCAGTCTATTAAATACGAAGCCAAGTTACAGATATAGAGATAATTAATTAATTCAAACCGTTTCTGAATTGGATTGACTTTTCTAAATACAAAAGATGCTATTGATTTTCTTTCTTTTTTTTTTGTGCATTTCTTTAGTTCGTTGAATTGCTGTAAAAAAGAAATTGTTTGCTTGCTTCTGTTATGTACCTAATTTACACCACAAAATGGGAAGTGTCCAATTTTTAGGCAGGGAAGAGAATGGATGGGAGCAGAGACATGTACAGAAAGTGTTACCCGGTTACTATATTTAATCAATTTCTACTATGACTTTAATGATGACACAATGATGCAATGTTATTCTGCAACTATGCCACAATCACGGAGGATAATAGAAAAAGTATAATACATTCAGCTGTGGCATCTTCAGTGCTTCTTATCTGTCTATGTCTGTATGGCAGGATGAACAGTTAAAGATGCTGTATGTTTTCTTTCCGTTACATGAACCGCCTGTCCCCCCACCCCCATTGTTGCAGGCTGTATCTCTTCTTTCATTCTTTCTTTCTTTCCCCACTTCCATCTATTCTTTCATCACCCTTTTCTCTTGGTAGTAGTTGCCATGGTGATGCAGTTTAGGGCCACGTAAAGTGTCGAGGGCATGCTTGTGTATGTGTGTGCGTCCCATAAAAATGTTCTCTCAAAGGCCTTGAAAAACATCATCATGAAAACCCCTGTCATTATTTTTCTTGGAATCTGATGGAGTATTGTTGAGAAGATAGCGCAGTAATTATGCACCAAGATTTATAGCTAGTGTCATACAGTGGAAATCTTGGCACTTTGCACGGCTCCGGATTTTCTATCAAGCCAAACTTAATTGTACACACTCCTGTAATGTAAACATGTCATGCTGCAGAAAGAGGAGGTGGAGGCATACAGTGAGAGCGTCAAAAGAGTCACTCCAGTCAATTGCACCACCTGCTGGTTAAAAAGCTATACTGTGGTCTTTTAATTAATTGTTGCACCAGCTTAAAAATTAAATACAAACATAATGTGTATGTATGTTGTGTGTCTCAAGGTGTTGGACTGGATTGAAAACCATGGGGAGGCCTTTCTCAGTAAACACACTGGTGTTGGGAAGTCATTGCACAGAGCCCGAGCCCTGCAAAAGAGACACGAAGACTTTGAAGAAGTTGCACAGGTGAGATTTAGAGTAGTCCAATAAATCTCCGAAAGTTCAATAGTTCAAACCATCAGATGCAAATGAAATGCTGGGTCCACGGTGTGTATTGACGTTGCAACCTATTACATTTTTGCAAGGAACTAAACACGATTTGATTGTTTTTATTCTGGAACAATGTCTCTAAAATGAGCAAACTTTCAGAATCAATTTTTAAAGGAAAAGGAGGAGGTAGCCCAAAGAGAAACGCACTGTACAGTCATTTCAATACACAATTAACACGATGGTAATGTTTCAGAACACCTACACCAATGCTGACAAGCTGTTAGAGGCAGCCGAACAGTTGGCCCAAACAGGAGAGTGTGACCCAGAGGAAATTTACCAGGCTGCCCACCAGCTTGAAGATCGCATCCAGGACTTTGTTCGCCGCGTGGAGCAACGAAAAGTCCTGCTAGACATGTCTGTCGCCTTCCACACACACGTCAAAGAGGTGTGTATCTGATTCTCTTCTCCTCCCCATCTCCCTCCACTCCTCTCTCCATCATCTGTCATAAACGATGACGCATTACATGATTAGATTTTCCCATTTACATTATCCAATTGCAGCCCCAGTGCTAAATTAGTCCCATTTACTACTTCGATTTCACCCCTTTGTTTTGCTGAAAGCTAAAACCACAAGCTGGTCATACACGGAGACAGTAGCTGCAAAGACGGAGGGATATTGATGTATTGATTGCAGTCTCAGTGTAATCATATGCTGGACTGGGAGGACATGGCTATGTCATCTCCTTGTCCATTGTCAGAGATAGATGACACCTGATGGGCCAGATTATGTGGCTTGTAAAATCTACCTCTTTTATTTTCAAATGATGTATTGAGACATTATCATAGATTATTTATACAGTGAGTGTGGTTATTTTGTTGTTGTCTCACACTCCACTGAAATGAGGCAACATAATCGGTTTTGTGTCTTGCAACCCTGACATTGGTGAATGGTAAAGATAATAGACGAATGGATGGAACTTTTTCCATTTCAATAAAAAAAAAATAGCAATATACCTCCATTTTGGGTAAATAAACCAGTATGTACGTACATATGCAATACACCATTTTCTAATATTACTTGCTATGTTTTAACTTGAGGTTTTAAAGGCATTAGTCAGGTACCATCAACGAAGAACATCCCTCTAATTTTCTGTATTTCCCAAAGCCATGACTCACCTTAGAATTGCCCACAGCTTGTGTGTGTTTGTGCATGCGCGTGCGTGTGTGTATGTGTGTCGGCATCGTTCCAGAAAATGCTCCTCCTGAATATGTTGCCTCCTGCCAAAGCCATTATATTCTATCTGTGCAAACATCTGCGCTTGCCTTTCCTTCTGTTGTAAACTTGTGGTTACCCCAATTAAAAGTAACCTGCGCTCTGTTTTCTCTAAATGAATTTTAGACAATTGCCATCAGTGATAGGAGTTAAAGCTTCTCCTAATCTGATAATGCTCATCAGTAATAATTATACTATAAGAGTGTCTGTGAAAACACACTCCCCCCCAGGATAGTTTTACTTCATGGCTACATATACAAAATATATAAAAGTAGATATCCATGGGTGACTCACTGGCCAATGACAATGGTATTGCGATGACACCATTATAGCCATTACTTTTTTCGGAATTTTCTATCTAAATCCTACAAAATACCCTATATGCAAGATACCAACTATAACAGAAAAGCCTGGGATCAAACCCAGTGGAGACTGGAGATTGTGCTAACCACTGTCTGGCAATTCCTCTCTCCAAGTGATATATTAACATGAAAGTCATGTCTACCCTACATTTCTAACTGTCATAATTAACCTCTCCACACTGTCAAAGCTCTGTGCTCCCCATGTGTTAACACTACATCCTGTTTACATGAGTCATAGGGGCAGTCAGAGCCATGGTCTTATTAATGAAGCTAGTCTTTAATGTCCATATGGACTAATCTCCTTCATCCCATCTGTCAGCTATGTGTGTGGTTGTGGGTGAGCGGGTGTGTGCATGTGTGTGTGTACGCATGCATGCCTTCTCCTTTGAATGCAGTCCAGGGCACTCTTTACCGTGAAAGCTGAACATCAACTACGTCGCATGCAAGTGGCTCAATGTGAACTACATGATTTAATGAATATAGATGAATATATTTATTATTCATCAATCCATTTTTCATTGCATTTGTGGCAATCACAGAGTCAAGTGTGAGTAAAAATAGATTTAAAAAAAGCATGATTTACTTCCATTATTTTGCAGATTTGACTTTTATGTTGCCGATAAATATCCCGATTGCCTCTTCCATTATTCATTGATGATCAAAGTGAGTCTTAGCCAATAGACGCAGCCACCGAGTGGGATTTGTATACTGCAGGTTTTATTTTCTGCAAGAATAAGTCATCCAATCACCTTGCATATTTGATTGCCAAACAACAGTCGAACAATGAATGAATGCTTAATCATCATAAATATGAAAACATGATGGAAACAAGACTGAAAATAGAGCAGTTAATCTGTAGGAAGTGTGGGTGTCAGACTAACACTGTGCCAGGGTCTTCCTCCTGTGGCCTGGGTACTGTGCCAGGGCTTAAGTATGCCAAGCCAATTCACCCAGATGGCTAATCTGTTTCAAAGATGACCATTCACAAAACACCAGCTTTAAGCAGAACCCGTTAGATTTGATTCCTCTCTCCCATCTTCTGTCTTTCCATTTGGCGTGTTGACTATCTGTCCTTACATCTGTGTTTAGCTTGCTCCTCCTCTGTACCTACCTCACATCTGGAGAAGGCACCGCCATTGTGCATACTGAATCGTTCTGCTTTTTACCTTTACTGTCCTTCACTCTTAGCTGTGGACGTGGTTGGAGGAGCTGCAGAAAGAACTGCTGGATGATGTGTATGCAGAATCGGTAGAGGCCGTGCAGGACCTGATCAAACGTTTTGGCCAGCAGCAGCAGACCACCCTGCAAGCTACTGTGAATGTCATCAAGGAGGGAGAGGACCTAATACAGCAGCTCAGGTTCGTATCATTGATGCTGACACATGGTGATGGACGGTGTTTTCGCACAATTTGGTCCAAAATCTCCCATGTGTGAGCTCTGATGGGGAACAAAGCTTTAAGGAAAAGAAATACCGTAAAAGCTAAAAAGAGAGAGACCGCATTTTCCTTATGTTCGTCTTGTGTAAGTCAACTCCAAACTTAAATAATTGTTATAATAATTATTATGTTTTTTTCCTCATTTATTCCTATTTTTTCCCCCTTCCTCCCCCCCGCTAAATCCGATGTACACACAAATCCCTTGAACTCTCTACACAGAGACTCTGCTATTTCAAGCAACAAGACACCCCACAACAGCTCCATGGCCCACATTGAAAGTGTCCTGCAGCAGCTGGATGAAGCCCAAGGCCAGATGGAGGAACTCTTCCAAGAGAGAAAGATCAAATTGGAACTCTTCCTCCAGCTCCGCATCTTTGAGAGGGATGCCATTGACGTAAGTGGGAAGACGACAGAGAGTTGGGAATGATGGAGAGAAATATGATGTACTTTTTCATATGTAGGTGCAATGATGAGTTGGTTGATACCAACCTTGACCTTTTTTTCTGTATAATTTGAAGAGAGTGAGGAGGACAATGATGCAATGTATGAGACAGGAGAGGAGTGGTGGCAGAGAGGGAGAAGTGGCTTTGGCAGGCAGAAAGTTATTTACAGATGACATGTAGCCAAGATCAAGGATGTAGCTGAAAAGTGATTGCAACTGGGAAGTCACTGTTACGAGAAAGAAAATCTCACAAGAATCTCATTAACTTTGATTATTAAAAGTCAAAACATTAATTACATGTGGCAAGTGAAACACATGGGAAAAGCAAAATGACGGAGTTGACGGACTGCAGAGCCACAGAATGTTGATTCAGTCAAACAGGTGAAGCTTATTTAAATGCACAGAGGTGCTCAAATGCACATTTAGCTCCATTTTCATATCTTTCATTCTACTCCAGCATTCTTTCCCTTCCCCAAGAGTATTTGGTTACATTTTATCTGCTGGTTCCAAAGATCCATATTGACATTGTGGGAGAGAATATGATTAGATACTGCTGACAAGTGACAGTTGCATTCACGTTTGCATGAATAAATGGGTTCTGTGTCCTTACTTTGGTTTAGGGGTCCATTTGGAAACCATTTCAATGACGTGGGCCGTACAATAACAAAACACTCTGCTCTACTTTGCAGTACCACTATGGCCATGCTAGTAACCTTACGCTAGTGACGTCACTAATAGTGTTCTTTTGTTTGCCCGAGCATTCTTTCAAAAACAACAGAAAAAAAAACACAGTCCTGTAACTGCTGAGGAGAAGGAAAAGGTATAGGCATATATATATACTTTTATGTTTATAGTTAGTTAGTTACTACTTGCTCTTTAGTTTGCTGTGCTTTAGAGGTTATTCCAATTTTACATTACGTGACTTGCTTTATTTTATTGTGGCTGCTCTGGGGAAGCTCACTGACACATCGAGAAACACAGCTGCTGGCATTTGCTAGCCTCGTACTTTGTCGAACCAGGTGTGTAGGCAGGTTAACGTGTTGATTCAAAGTACAGTTCATGACCTATGGGTTTGGCTTTCTGGAAACATTTGTATTGATGTGAACCTCAATGTGCCCTTTGTCTTTTTATCTATATCCATTGCCTTTAGTCTATATCAACCCCATGAAATTCAAATTGTACATTTGGTCGGCTCGCGTGTCTCTCCATATACTTGTATCCCACTGTGAGGCAATAGGATTTTTGTGGCTGCTTTTTGTCTGTATGGTTGTTAAGGGGGTACAGATAAGTATCACTTTAGCTCTGGATTTCAGTTCATGAAATAGTGGTGAATCCACTGTTTACTCAGGTTGGAACCTAGAAGCATGCTCACACATACACAGGTTAATATGACACAGTGATAGAGAATGAAGGTGGGTGGAGGAGGCATTTGTTGCCTTCCACTCCCTTCCCACACTCACACAGTTACGCTTGCAGATGTTCGAGGTTAGTGCTTGGGTTGAGGTGAGATATGCACTGTCTCACACTGCTTTCTGCTGGATGTCACAGATAGTTTTGGTACTGCCGGTCTCAAGGGGAGATGATCTTTTTACACAGAGAGGGAATTTTACTCAACTGTAAACAGAGGGGACAGCAGAGTGACAATGAGCTACTGGTAAGTATTTATACAGGGTATAAACGTTGATTACTCTGTTTGCAAGGAAAGGAAATTTTCTCTATGCAGGAGATAATAGCTTCGACTGATCGTAACTTATCCTGTCCAGGACTTCAAATTTAGTCCTTCCAAGCATTAAGGTCTTATTTCAAAGCAAGTTATAATTATTTTACATAAGATATAGCCTTGAGACATAGACTTGTGCAGCCTAGGCTTCAAATACACGAACAGAAAGCAAAGAAGAGACAAGGCAACAACCAGAGAACTCAGATCAGCAATAGCAAATGATGCATACAAACACAGTTATGTGACATGAATGTTTGAATGCCAGTTGCTGTCTTGTTTGTGCTGACATTTGTCGTTTCTGTGGGTTTCTTCTTAAAGAGAAGATTCAAGCCCCCGGTTGTCACACATCTTGGCATCAACCATAAAACCCAGAAATAGCAGTCCACAGTAAAATACTGCAGCGTAGTTCAAATACTGCACAGATTGTATTTGTGTTGGTGGGAAACTGCAGCACAGTCATTGTCAGAGAATGACACAGAAGAAGAAATATTGTTTATCTTCCCAAAAACACAGGAGAAAGAGGGAGAGCTAGAATGAGAAAGTTGTTTTTTAACGGTTTATATGGTTATCCTTTTTTTATTCTTTATTCTCAGCTGAATGTTTGGTTGATGGAGAGTCGCACATTTAGTTGAAAATGTGATTTTACAATATCATATAAGTATCTGACAGCATGAGCATTGCTATTTGATCACATATGTCTTTGATGCAACATCTCTTTAGATTTAAGCATTGACAGCACTGGATCCACTTATATACGCAAGTTAGTGGCAGTTTGGCTGAAATAACTCTAGCTTAGACACTTTTGTGGTTTTGACTGAAGTTATATCACCGAAGGTCACTGCAGTGCAACACTGCATTTTTTTCAGGGTTACATTAACTTATGATATTAATGTTAACGCCGGTCAAAACTTGAAAGCCTTTATTAGTCAACACTGCGAGAACAGAGCTGGATGAGGATCACCTTCACCACATTTCAGTCTGTGTGGGCTCTCCCAGACAAGCACCGACATCTCAGTACATCTGCTTTACCAGCTGTGCATCATCAGTGTAATATGTGTTATATAGCAGCCTTATAGCAGGCTCATTTGTTTGCACATCAAGTGTCATGGTCTCGGTCAATAATGGCTCACCCGACAAGTGAAGAATATTCATTTTGAGTTTAATTTGTGTTTTCATTTTATTGTCCTATAATTTTCTTTTTTTAATTTTTCTTTTGACTTGATTTTATCTAATCAGATAGAAAACTAATCAGTACATGTGCTTCAGAATTTTTCCATCAGATTCCTCCTCCCTCCTTACTGTCCAACAGAGTCAGTGTTGATTGTAAAATATTTTACCCTGAATCTACTTTTTCTCTCTCTCTCTGCCTTGTTTTCCACCTCTCAGATAATCTCAGATCTGGAATCATGGAATGAGGAGCTATCCCAGCAGATGAGTGACTTTGACACAGATGACCTGACGCTGGCCGAGCAGAGGCTGCAGCACCATGCAGACAAGGCTCTCACCATGAATAACCTCACCTTTGACGTCATCCACCAGGGCCAGGAGTTGCTGCAATATGTCACAGAGGTCCAGGCCTCTGGTAAGTATATATATATATATATATATTTATATGTATGTGTATATATAGGTATAGGTGTGCTTGGTTACAATTGAAAGGTGATGGAGGAGAAACCAACATGAGAAAAGCATAGAGGGCAAAGTAGAGAATGGAAGGAGCAAGTAGGAAACAAAGTAAGGCTTGCAATGCAAAAGGTTTTTTGTCTCTTAATCCTTTAGCTCAATGTTCACAGACCGGTTAAAGAGACAGTTGAGCAACACATACAAATAGATTTTTTAATGTTCAAGACCACACCTGTGCCGTTCTTTCAGCTCAGTAAAACAGGCAGATTGCCACAGTACAAATCAAGTTGATGTGATACACACTGTAAATGTGGCTCAACTTAAGGTTTCTGTAGAAATACACCCAATACTACAATACAAATAGTTCTTAAAATGTCCAGAAAGATTTATTTTTCTCTTTATCAGTCCTTACCTTACTATTAGTACTTGCTTACATAACATGTAAATTAATTTACCTGTCGACAGAGCTAGTCAGACGTACCCAAGAAATACAAAGCTATCATGCACGTGTTTGGAAAGCATCCATGCTTTGCAGTGTGAGATTTGCCAGTTCATGTTTGACACAGCTGGCCAATCAGAAGAATGAAGGGCTTTTGGTTGGAGTCCTTAAAGAGACAGCACTGCCACTCAGTGTGCATAGCAATGCTACAGCGCCAGACAGTAGAAGTAGACTAGTGTCTTATTTGACATTCAAGATTTGCAAATGTTTCAACACAGACCTCTAAGTGAAAATATGAACAAAGATCTGCTTAATATGATGCCTCAGCTCAATGACTATTACCCAGCCACCAGCATATCAGTGGCCATTTGTTCCACAGAAGACATGGCTGAAAAGTTATTTAGGTATTTATATGCGTAATATTCATCCAGTGCCAAAAATTCTCATCTAAGTTTTGAGAAATACTTTTCCCTATCACCAGCATACTGACTGTGTGTTTGTATTATTGATATGATAAATCTGTTTCACTGCTTTCACCCAACACAAGTTATTTTTGAAATATCCATAAATCTCTATTACAGTGGCAGATAACAAAATGAACATTTGCCATATATGTCATCTACAGCTCTCCCCCTACCCTCATGTATGGGGATTATGAAGAGATGTGCAATAATCGTTGTATCATTCTCACCTATTTGCCCATATCCAAACAAAATCTGTGAATATCCAGTCAAACTGACTGTGTTAAAACCATCCTGTGTGCAGGTGTGGAGCTGTTGTGTGACAGGGATGTGGACATGGCCACTCGGGTTCAGGATCTTTTGGAGTTTCTCCACGAGAAGCAGCAGGAGCAGGACCTGGCAGCCGAGCAGCATAGGAGACACTTGGAACAGTGTGTCCAACTAAGACACCTACAGGCTGAAGTCAAACAGGTTTGTACCAGTGGCAAGAGAGTGAGAATGTGATTGGAACATCTGTTGGCTGAAGCACAAAAGTGCTATGACTTCACAGGGGGAAAACTAAACCGTTTTTTTCCTAAATGAAATTAGAATATTAAAAACGTGAATGAATGTAAATTTAATAAAATGTCCGTTGTGTTCAAATGTGTTAAGGTGAAAGCATTAATATGGAACACATGTGTACAGGAAAGCACACGTGCTGTATATCATAAACACATACTCGCACACCTTCTGTTACATGTGAGCTCATTTACGCTGAGGTCAAATTGATGTGTGGAAAGACAGACAGCAGTGTGTGCTGAAGCTCTAAAAGGCTATATTGTGTTCTGATCGTACACGTCCGTGATTAGATGACTCATTCTGTGTCAACAATCTGCCACTGTTTTTGGCTGTTTGTATCACTCTTCCTGTCCCTGGAGTGCAGCCAGAGATAAAACAAAGAGTGACGGAAATGTATGATGAGTAAAAAGTAATGTATATGAGAGGTAATGGGAAATATAGGGCAAAAACAAGTAGAATAAAAATAAAAGATAGACTGTCTGGACAGATGTGGAGCAAAAAGAAAGCACTGGACGTGACTGCAACATGACTGCAACATGACTGACTTCTGTGTGGTCTCTAATATTATCATAATGCAGCTCACTTCTGTTTTAAAGCAATTCAAAAACAATTGTCGAGTGGAGCTGTGGAGATGGTTGCTAATAAGAACCAATTTTATGCTTCACTTTTCTCTAGAAAGAACATTTGAGCAGTGGTGAAAGACTTATAATTCTGAGTAAATTAACCAAAATTACAGCTAGACTACTGTGGAATGCCATCATGTTTGTCTAACAGATGACAAAATGGTAATAGTGTAATTTGGCATTATTCTGCAACATTTAGGGATTTGTGAACTATTAGAAATGTGTGCGTAATTGTTTTCGTGCTGCATGAAGTCGAGACGGAGGCCCTTGACGAATGCGAAGCTACCGATAAGGGCCCCATGATAATGGGATGAAATATTCACGTGTGAATCTTTGGGAATAACTAGAAGATCAGTCACATTTAGTCGAGCTTTGATTTAAATTTGGCCCATTTACACCCATTCAGCCTATGTATGTTAATGTACGCTGTTAGTGTTGAAGTGTATCTGGGTGTGCAGGTTAAGGTTGCATAATGTAGACAGTGTGCTTTTAAAAAGACGAGTCCTGCCTCAGGACTTTCTAAAAAAAGTCGGCCCCCTTGAAATAGTTGAAAAAAAGGAGTCAGACCTGTGTTGCATCATCATAATTTACAGGTATACGTCATTTACAGCACTGCTATCACCCACATAGCAGGTGTGCTTGCTGAGTCAGGGAGAGAGGAAGACATGTTTTGGATGAATGACTGCATGTTTGGAATGTATCCTTTGGTTTTCACGTATCTAGGTCAAAAAAATCAATCAGCGTTTTTGATTTCATGTTATTTTGAGAGCGTTTTGTGTTGAGATGTCTTTGACCAGTGGGGAATAGTCAAAGAGACTATGTGCAAAAGGTCATAAAGACAAACAAAGAAAATGAGCAGACAAGGAGTAAGGGAGTGAAATGTCAGTGTACTAAGATTTAAAGGGAGGAAGCGAGGAAATTCAGATGTGTCCATGTTACAAAGGATCAAAGGATGAGAGGAGACCGAGAAAGAGGTAACGGAAGGGCACCTGGAAAGAATAAATTAGAAGCCTGACATACTGTAGTGTAGTAAGAGAGAGTAATAAATCAAAGACAGAGAACAGAAAAAGTTTCCTCTCCTTTCCTGGAAATATTTCAGAATATAAACACATCACTTAATAAAAATAGTCAAATAAGTCTGACCTGTACACCTGTGTGTACACGTATGCTGTAGGTGCTTGGCTGGATCCGCAACGGAGAGTCCATGCTGAACGCTGGCCTGATCACAGCCAGTTCATTACAAGAAGCCGAACAACTGCAGAAGGAGCACGAACAATTCCAACATGCTATAGAGGTAAAAAAAAAAAAATTCCTTTAATTGTTGAGGAATCTGAGGATGTTGATATCCATGTGCTTTGTACTAATGAGTCATCCATCCAATCCCTCATGCTCCTTTCCTCCCATTCTAATGTATCACATCTCTCTCTTCATCATTGCTTCCCTCCTCCTTTCCGTCTTAGCTCTTATTTATAAACTGCATTCATCAGCTACCTTTTCACTTTCATTGCCCTCCCATCATTCACCTTTTTTGCCTTTTTAAAATGCATCTCACCGGCTTCATGTTTGCCGTCTGCACCGTCTGCCATCCTTATCACGAGTCAACACATGAAATAGAATTGTGAATGACTAGTATTTCCCCTTTTCTTTCTTCAGTCTCGGCTCACCTTTCTTCCCTTGCGACTGATTATGCAGGGCACATTGACTTTGAACTCTCTATTGAGCTTGGTTCATTTTTATGCAGGCCTGTACCTGACCTACTTTTGCACTGCACTTTGTTTTACACACACACGCACACACACAAAAGATACTGTATGCCCTCAAAAGAAAAACTCTGTTTATGATGATTACTGCAGTTTCTCTATGCATATGGTGTATGAAGTTCGAATTTTAATATGCACACCATCAACATAGACCCTGATACACAAAAAGGGATCGTCATGATGAGAATGGAGCTGCTGATATTGGAATCACCTATGCGCTGGAGACATTATGGCATTATATTTTCCATTTTCAGTAAAGTAAACAACCCATTTGTAAGGCTTATCGCTCTCACACCAAAATTGACAAATATTTTTGCTTTTTTATCTCATTTGCTCTCCAGTGTGCTGCCTCCAGAGCAATATGCATGACATGAAGATAATCAGACACTGCATTGCTTTGGTTTTTCTTCTGTTGATTCTCATCTATTCATCGAGGCCAAGAGGATGTTGAGACTTTATTTTTGAAACAGTCTTTGTGATGTAGAGATCCAATGTTTTTTTCTTATGACCCCCATGCAGAAAACCCATCAAAGTGCACTGCAGGTACAGCAAAAGGCTGAAGCCCTTCTCCAGGCCAACCATTATGACATGGATATGATCAGAGACTGTGCAGAAAAGGTAATACATTAATTTTGCTGTGAATCTTGGTAGAAAATATTGTTGATAGTCTGTAAAAGCTGTAAGTTAGAAGCCAACTGTTTTGATTGGAAGGTGGCAGATCACTGGCAGCAGCTAATGCTGAAGATGGAGGACCGACTTAAGCTGGTCAACGCTTCTGTGGCCTTCTACAAGACATCTGAACAGGTATGTGTACGAGTATGATGTCTGGGATAATTTGTTCAACTCTGTGATAATGTGCTCAAGCAGAAGCATCAGAGACAAATCAACTCATGAGAGATTGTTTCATGTATATCCTACCTAGGTGTGCAGTGTGTTGGAAAGCTTGGAACAGGAGTATAAAAGAGAAGAGGACTGGTGTGGTGGTGCTGATAAACTCGGCCCAAACAGTGAGTCCGACCATGTTACTCCTATGATCAGCAAACATCTGGAGCAGAAAGAGGCCTTCCTGAAGGTAAGGAGAACTGTTACTATGAGAACTAATTATCTGGAGAATAAGTCTGTTTTTAATTCATTTTCAAAATAATAATTATGAAATAATGGTTTTAAATCATTTAATTTTCCTCCAATGTGCAAAGCAATGTAAAATCATTCAGAAGTGGCATTATAATAAGTCCTCTGCTTGTTTTATGCACTGATAGGCCTGTACATTAGCGCGGCGTAATGCTGACGTCTTCCTGAAGTACCTGCATAGAAACAGTGTCAACATGCCGGGCATGCTGTCTCACGTCAAAGCTCCAGAGACACAGGTCAAGAGTAAGTAGAGGAATTCTTTATCAATAACCAATAAAGCAACAATAGATCATCATGGCAGCTGACTGGGGAATAGTAATAATCTTCAATCGATTCTGTATTTCAATATATGCCCTTTTCAGACATTCTAATCTGGTTGTTTGCCTTGTTATCATGCTGGTCACTTAGCTTTCAATTCACCAGTCTCTTATATAATGAGAATTCTGAATCGATGGAGGTTTTGAATGTGTTCTTTCAGACATCTTGAATGAGTTGCTGCAGAGAGAGAACAGAGTGCTTCACTTCTGGACCATGAGGAAGCGGAGACTGGACCAGTGCCAGCAATATGTTGTGTTTGAACGCAGTGCCAAACAGGTATGTCTGATTAGATGAATGCGAGTTTTTATGTCCTGTCACTGGAACGTGAGGCTAAGCAGATTGGTGTGTTGTGCCGTTTGCTTCATTAGCCTCTGTGTCAGCTAAATGCCTCCTGTTTGGACTGGAACTGAATCAGAAACTGGAATTGTTTCACCAACCGTACAGCTGCAACGCCCATCTTATTTTGCTCCTCTTTTTAAGCCAAACATGCGGTCTGTTGCTGTTGGTCCTGCTTTGATTTTCCTCAGTAATGATGCAGTGCAAATGTTATTGGAAGTGACATAGGTTGGCAAATGTCTTCAACAATGACAGGCTTAAAGACAGCTCTGATTTTGTGGCCAAGTAAATTTAAAGACTGAGCTTATAATAGAGCCCTGCCAAGCGTATGTCTCCAACCACTCACTTTCCCTTTCAGACATGACAGATACAAACATCTGTACAGTCAGAAGTTCAGAGTTTTAGAAGAGATGGACTTCTTTTCTAGATTGATCCAATCACATAAGTTCGGCATTTCAGAGGAAACGTGTTGACGTTTTGGGTTGTGTATGTTTGAGGTATTAGTTTTTAAGAAAGCAGAAAAAGCACACTAGAATCCACAGTATTCCATTTGTTCTTGAAGGCATGTCTTAGTGTACCCACTCTGTTAAAATAAAAGACAGTTAGCTCCCTCTTGTGGTATGTAAGCAGCGCAACACTGGCACACGGCAGTGCACCCGGCCTGTGAAATCAAAAGGCATCATAGATGTTTCTAGGACATGGCTATTCTAGAGCTATCCAGGTTTTATCCCCAGGGTCCAAACGTTGTTGTTCTTGCAGTCCGACTGTATCAGTTATACCACTTTTGGCTACTGTGGCAACAGCAGTACGCCCAGTTATTAAATGGGCATAAGCAAGGAATATATTGTAAGTGGGACAGTTGATGCTGAATATTAGAAATGTAGAGTTAGGAGTTAAGTCTAGTTACCTGCAGCAACAATCATGGGTGAACCACACAATAAGCCACAAGCAATCCTTTTCCTCAGGCCCTGGAGTGGATCCACGACACAGGGGAGTTTTACCTGTCCACACACACATCTACTGGCTCCAGCATTCACCACACGCAGGAGCTGCTGAAAGAGCACGAAGACTTTCAGATCACAGCCAAGGTATGTATGTATGTGTGCGTATTCACGTGTCTTTATCTCTGTTGGCCCATCTATGAACATGCGTGGGTGAAATATTTTGGTATGTTTGTGCAGTCCTGTGTGCTCCTCTGAGGCCCATTACCAGGGCCACGTATTGTCCCGTCTGCTCTTTGCCATGTCACTGTTATTGTGTTGGAGAATAAGCTATTGTGCCGATCAAACAACAGCAATTCCCAACTCTCTCTCTCACTCTCCCACTCTCTCTCTCTCTGTCCTCTAAATGTCTCTCTATTGACAGCAAACCAAAGAGCGAGTAAAGCTGTTGATCCAGCTGGCGGATGGGTTTTGTGACAAGGGCCACGCCCATGCCCTGGAGATAAAGAAATGGGTGTCCTCGGTGGACAAACGTTACAGGGACTTCTCTCTCCGCATGGACAAATACCGTACCTGCCTGGAAACAGCGCTTGGCATATCTTCAGACTCCAACAAGGCTGTGAGTATTAACCATTTAAGATTTCGAACAAAGACAAATATCAACTGTGCTGTGAGAGACAAAGTCAATTCTTATGCTGCTTTTGCCAGAAAAGGATGTTGAGTAACACATATGATGGCAGGTCAAGTTTGGTCCACATTTAAAATTCCTTTAACATTTCAATTTGACTAGCGAGGCAAGAGAAAGAAAGATGTTGATGCTTTTAGAAGGGAGATGTCTCCTTTCATGGGTTAGTTTAGCACTGATTACGGTGACCCCTGTCTTTCCAGAGTAAAGAGCTACAACTGGACATCATCCCAGCTAGTGCTCCGGGGTCGGAGGTCAAGCTGAGGGATGCTGCTCATGAACTCAATGAGGAGAAAAGGAAATCTGCACGGAGGAAAGAGTGAGTGAAATAGTTTATTTTGAAAAACAGATTCCACCATTTTCTGAGATTTTCTGTTGTTTTTGTTTCTTTTTTCTTTTTTTTGGTTTTATTTTAACCCGGGGAAAGCACAGTAACTACATATTTTTACCATTCATTTACTATTTGTTCATTAAAAACAAGTTATCAGTTTTTGCACTGTATCATCATACGTGGCTTCATTCTGTAACCTGCACATCATGATCAATGATTCAGCATTTGAAATTGTTGTGGTGATGGTGATCCTCTAGAGTTTCCTGTCCTGTTACATGAAGATCAACTTATTATATTATACGTGCTGAGATCTTCAAGTTCTAAGTGTGATCCAAAGTCCAAAGAATGTTAGAATGTGGAATGTATGGCCAATGTGAGAGAAAGCAGAAGAGTGAGGATGAGGATTTTTACCTGATGCTATGCAGAATCCCCGAAATAATGAGGTAGTTCACAAGTGTTCAGCAGTGAACACGTTATATTAATTATATGTTGACATGTTGTTGGCAGTTTAAAGTCATGGATAGCTGGATAGAATAATGTGACTCTTTAACACCAGATTTGTTTATCCCCAGGGTTTTGTCTTTGAACTGTTTTTCATAATCTGTTCTAGCTGATTATCACATGATGTTGTATGTGTGTGTATTTGTGCTATATTGCAGCATTCACTCATAAGCAGCCTGAAGAATGGGAAAGAGAGTTAGCTTAGTATTACAAGTTCATATTATAAAACTAAATCTTAATTTTATTTTATTTTTTTATAACATTATTTTGTCTTTCATGACTCATTTTTAGCAAAAGACATCACAGGAATCGTTGTTTATTTGACAATTCAACCTGACCATGTTGAGCCCTCACTGTGCGCCTGTTCTTTCAGATTTATAATGGCTGAATTGATTCAGACTGAGAAAGCCTACGTCAGAGACCTACGAGAGTGCATGGACGTAAGTATTTTAGTGGACACACGCAAAGAAACACTCATTTGCATTATGAATCAATGGGAGGCAATGCATGTTTCCAACATTTTTTTAGTTTATTGCCACATTTATTCACATTCTCGTCACCTTTACTATTTTTAGATGTCCTTTAGACAGAGCAAACGTGTTTCAGTGTAATTCAACTTCATATTTTGGTGTGTGTCTATGCAGACGTACCTGTGGGAGATGACGAGTGGTGTGGAGGAGATTCCTCCTGGCATCGTCAACAAAGAACACATCATCTTTGGCAACATGCAGGACCTCTACGAGTTCCATCACAAGTCAGTAGAATAACTGTCAATGTCTCCTTTACTGTACAGCAGTCAGTGATTTGCTGCTTTCATCCTCACCGAGAAAGATAAGAACGCAACAGGATGGCTTTGGATCTAAAACAGCGTTTTTCATTCTATAAATCCTCCGTGTATCTGTTTGGCTCTGTACAGTATCTTCCTCAAGGAATTGGAGAAGTATGAACAGCTTCCTGAAGATGTGGGCCATTGTTTTGTCACCTGGGTAAGAGATCTACAATATTTAACTTTTCCCATTCAGTGTCTGTATGTCAACATATAATTTGACTCCTTGACCAATGTTTTTATTCTGTTTATTGATGTGGTGCCCTCGTGTTTTTATGTGTGTCATTCAATTTTTCTATCAACATCCTCAACATTTTAAAAGCACGGAGCTAAAGTTGTGTTTAACGTCAAATCAAACTGATGTGGGTTGTATGTTATTAAAATAAAACCACTGCTGTTCAGTGCTCGTGGACCTTTTAAGTGTTTTGAATTTTACAATAAATTGGGAGTAAAGTAAAGACATTTTTTCTCCTGTTCAGGCTGACAAGTTCCAGATGTACGTGAATTACTGTAAAAACAAGCCTGACTCCACTCAGCTCATCCTGGAGCACGCTGGGCCCTACTTTGATGTAAGTACTGTTCCTTACTTGTGTAAAATTACGCTCCTATGGCTGCATTAATCATGTTTGGGTGTTTGTTGTTTGCATTTACAGGAAATCCAGCAAAGACACCGTCTTGCCAACTCCATCTCCTCCTACTTGATCAAACCAGTTCAGAGAATCACAAAGTACCAACTGCTCCTCAAGGTATACCATGAATCTGAACAAATATAAGAATTATTTTCTGACTGTTCACTAGAACGTACTTTTAACATGAGAAATGCATGTGGCCACTTGCTGTCCAAACCGATGTGTGTATGATTGATTGTTTTTGTTGTAGGAGTTGTTGACATGCTGTGAGGAGGGTAAAGGAGAGATCAAGGACGGTCTGGAGGTGATGCTTAGTGTCCCCAAGAGAGCTAATGATGCCATGCACCTGTCCATGCTCGACGGTGGGCACATACACACTGACACGCACGTTCATTCGGCTCACATACTTTCACTTGTTGGGGGCATTTTGTGCACAAGTTTACACTTCCTCCTAGAGGGTGCTTTAGTGTGATATTGATATATTTTTCTTTTGTTGAATGAATGAGAACACATGACTTACTTAAGGAGACACTCAGAACAAATTACTCAGCTCTGATTCAGCAATAACTTCTTTGTAATTCTCTCTTTCCGCCACCCACAAGCACACATTCAACCCTTAACCTGCTGTTTTCCTCCTCTCTTACCCTCCACTGGCTCAGGGTTTGATGGTAACATCGACTCCCAGGGAGAGCTGATTCTCCAGGAGTCCTTCCAGGTTTGGGATCCCAAGACTCTGATTCGGAAAGGTCGTGACAGGCACCTCTTCCTCTTTGAGATGTCCCTGGTCTTCAGCAAGGAGGTCAAAGATTCCAATGGGCGCAGCAAGTACCTCTACAAGAGCAAGCTTTTTGTAAGTCTGTATGAGCAAATATGTGTGTTTTTAATTAATATGTACAGCAAAAATGAGTACGCCCACACAAACAAAGTTGAATAGAACATGTGGTTCTAAGACCCAGTCCATTCGCATCAGTCAGAAGACAAATTGTTGTACAAATTTGCAAACGTTCTCATCCAAGCTCATGAAATGATAAGTTTCCAATGACAGGCATACAATGAAGAATAACATTTGTTTGCACGTTCATTTTAATCAACATCTAATTGTGCTGATGTGTATTTCGCCCCCGCAGACCTCAGAGCTTGGGGTGACGGAACACGTAGAGGGTGATCCGTGCAAGTTTGCACTTTGGGTGGGCAGGACACCCACCTCAGACAACAAAATCGTCCTCAAGGTACGGCCGTGAGCTTCAGATGGTGATGTAGTTATGTAAACAGTGAGGATAAAATATTGTTTGGTCATTAGATTGATTTGTATTCATGACAGCCTGTGATCTGACTCACTAGGTTAGCCCTTAAAATCAGAAAAACTTGTGTTATAACGACTTTTAACTCCTCTTTCAGTAAGATAGCCCCTCATACCCTCCCATACACTCCTGCAACAGCAGTCATGTTGTTTACACATAAGGACGATTCAATCTGTGTCTGTAGTCAACCCACACAAAACCCTACAGTTCCAGTTTTCAGCCAAGAAAGTTCACTCCTTGTGGGTGGGCAGAGTGTTACTTTCTGCTAGTTATTCACTCATCACAGTAATCGATGGGTCATCAACCAAGCTCAAGAGCAAAGGGGTAGGAAGCACAAACTGAGTCAGTCTGCATGAAGTGTCTGTACATGTGTCTCTATATGTTAGGGCCAATGAGAGAATAGTAAGCTGAGGATACTGAATGTGTGAATAGCAGTGTATATATTTTAGTGTGTGTGTGTGTGTGTGTGTGTGTGTGTGTGTGCATGTGCACACTGCACTGCTATCTGTCAGGTTACATAACGTCTTATAACTGTAATGATCTGATTCTTATGTAACATTTGCACAGCAGTCTTGGCAGCTGCTTGTTAAGTGAGGGAGGAGGAGAAGACGTATGCAGGGTAGTCATATGCTAAATACAACGACTACACATTAGCTTAATGACTTAATTAATATGGAAGTGAAAATAAATGTCCACCTTTTTCTTGTCATCCCCTCAGTAGTGTCATTTCCCATTTTATCTTGCAGTACACGAATGTGTCTGCATAGCGACGTGTTTCTCAGATATTGAGATCACAGTGATCAAACCACGTGTGGAGTCAGAATGGACCCTATAACATATTCTCTATTGTGTGTATTGCTGTGCCCCAGGCTTCCAGTATTGAAAACAAGCAGGACTGGATCAAGCACATCCGGGAGGTCATCCAGGAGCGAACAGTCCACCTGCGTGGAGCCCTGAAGGAGCCAATCCACATCCCTAAAGCCACAACAACCAAACACAAGGGCAGACGGTAAGCTAACACACCCGCACCATCAGCTGTATTTTAAAGTGGTCATTTTGTGCTTTTACTTATTTCTCCACATTTTATATATCATAATACAGAAGAGTTGGGGGTATGTGTTGAGCAAACGTGAGGTTCTTGCCTCTACAAATGTATGCTGCAAAACAAACTCATAGGTTCTGAATTGCCTTTTGTTTTTTATTAGTCCTGTGTTCCTATTTTGTTTATGTGAACTTACAGACATACACAACTAGCTAGACACAAGGCTAGTGAGTGAGTTTTTTCAACATCCTTGAGTCACACTTAATCAGTATTTTGTGACTCAAGTCTGATGCACATTGACAATCAGAACAGAGCAGGCCTATCACGAATGGGGGAGGCTATGTAAAGTAAAGTATTCAATTTACTTCATTTACTTGTAAATAAAAATCTGATCATAGAAATATGTATAGTATTCCACCGATAAAGCCTCATTGATTGATTATGGCCACTAGGTGGCATGCAACTACCAAAACAAAAGTCAACACATTTTCACATTGAAAGGTTATAAATAACACAGGGAGCACAAAATGTCAAACACACCGAGTAAGGATAGGAAGTAATAGTAATATTCCCTGATGTAAGCCAGAGATCTACAAGTAGAATAGAAATACAAGTGAAAATGCTTTTTTAAATAGTGATAATAATTGCATGTTCATAACAAGAATGATAAATGTGTTGTCTGTCCATAGGGACGGAGAGGAACTGGACAGCCAGGGAGATGCCAGTAGCCAACCGGACACAATCTCCATCGCTTCACGCACCTCTCAAAACACACTGGACAGTGATAAAGTAGGAGCATGTACACAGACACATACACACACACACACACACACACACTGGGACTCTTATGCATTCATCTGAGTGTCATTTAGATTCCCCCCACGCACATTTTGCACTCACAGTTCATTCAGTCGGTAGGAAATTCTGTCGTTTGTCATTGAATTTTTACCACATACTGCACCAATAATGGGAGCATTATCATAGCAAATGAGAGAACATAACGTAAACAAGGGACACCAATAATAATAATTGTTCAACACAATGAAAGAATGAATGAAAATGGATCATAGAAGGAAGATGCAAGCAACACTCACAAATGCACACACACACACACAAAACCTGTGAAAGAATCTATTCAGCACTTTTGCCTCATTTGAATTGGAGCAGCTGCATTTGCGAGCCAACCAGGATGCTGCTCATTAAAACTCTAACTGATGCATGAATGCAGCATTGCCAGCTCTACATTTTGACACTCTGTTATTCTAACTCGCCGGTGCACCAAGCTCCCCTTAAAATCCATTGCCTTTATTGCCGATTCAAATATGCATCTGACATCTGATCATCCATCTCAGAGCATCTGTGTGAGTGTGTGCGTCACACATACATGTACAGATAGAGAGAGAGAGAGGAGAGTTAAAGAATCATTGCTCACTGAGAACATTCAGCCATGGTTATATCTGGTAATAGCACCACAGAAGGCCTGTCCTCCTACACGCAGCATGCAGTATGAGGTACTGTAAAACTAACACGCTTACATGCACAAACATCATATTTTCTATACTTGAATTCTGTACAAACTCAAAACTGCCTAAGGGAACAAGAAACACAATTTGTTTTTTGTTTTTGAGAGCTGGACTTGTTGCAAATCTGACAAGCGTATGACCCACAAAGCTGACATCACAAAGCATAGCTCTGTGCTGTTAAAAGAAAATCATGGGACTAATGTAAAGGTTGGGGTGAATAGCAAGTATGTGTGTGTGTCACATGTATCTTTAATTCATTATTGTATCTTCAGATTGACTGCATGTAGGCCCACATAAAGAGCCAAAACACTATTTTACATGCTAATTAATTTCGGCACCCTCGATGTTTGCACGCCTCTCTCTATCTATGAAAACCCTAATTCACAAAGCAGTGCCTGTGTGTGTGTGTGCGTGTGTGTGTGTGTCTGTGTGTGTTCGCGCACACGTGTGTGTGTCTTCTTTGGTGACTGACTTGTTTGTCGGCAGCTTCTTCCTCCCACACTCTCGTCACAGAGGATGCTCGTTCTTTATGCCAGACAGGAAAGCACAGTTTGAGGTCTTTGTAGATTTAGATTTCACAAGGCTTTTCAAATTCCTCTGAATTTTCAAATTTTACACTTAATTGCCAGTTAATAAGTTCCGTTTTAGCACTCTCATTGGACGAAGTACATGGGAAGATAGACGCTACGCTCTGCTCCAGGGAAGAGACGCAACAGGGAATGATTCAAGCTGTAGTGTGTGAGCACTACAGTGGAATTTCATCAGCTACTACTATTGGACTCTCAGGCAGCAACTTTTTACCGGTCATGGAGGCTTTTCAGCGCTGATTCTTTTTATTTACTGCTGTAGAAAACTAGCTGCTCTTTAGAAGGTGACAGTTTTGCTATGAAGGAGTGGAAAACAATGGAGAGACTGGACAGGCGATCACGTCCGGTTATTCAGCTCCTCAGTTCTCTGACTTTGCCTCACTACCAAAGGGTATGTAGAAAATAATGTCAAACTACTTAATACTAAATATTCTATCAATTAAATAAGAAGGAACAGGTAACAATGTGTAAATTTCAGCATAGTAAATACAGAGCACATGTCCATTTTTAAGATGTTATTTACTTGGATTATCATTGGAAAGTCATATTTAACAGAAAAGCTCACAAGATGAGCAAAATACCTGTTTTATAGCTTATGAAGACCTGGTGTGAAAATATTTTCATATCATAAAAATAGTGATGAATGGAAAAAATGTATCAAACTGAATGTTGCTTACTGCAATATGTCACCGAGATTCCATAAGCTTCCGTAGTTCACATTTGCTCAAACAAAATTTGTGCATAATTTGATTACAATGTACATCTTAAATTTCAGAATATTACAAAATGCACAAGAAATAGAAACATAAATAGCGCGTATGCATTTTTAGTTACACTTTCACCTGACGGATGTCTGAGAATTCAGTGAGAAAGATGACTAATGATTGAACGTGGACCTATTCAGAGTCGGGATGAGTCATGAGTCATCAGTAAATGGATTTCCATGGCTTTGTTTCTAGTCTGGAAACCACTCAAAGTACTTAACAATGCTTACCTACTTTCAACCATTCACACACCGGCACCCATGCAAAGCCCATTTGCTTGTCGGGACCAATTTGAGGATAGGGTCTTGGTCTGGGGACTTCTAACATGGCGGAGCAAGGGATCGAACCAGCCACCCTTCGGTCAGTAGATCATCACCCTACCCTGTAAGCCATAACTCCCCACATCAAAAAATAAAATGAAATGAAATAAAAATAAAATATTTGGCGTTTCAAATTTAGAACCACTGCCAAATGTAACATGCATTAACTTAGCTGTATTTGTGCATTGTAACAGGCATAGTGCAAAATTTGTTGATGTATAGCTTGAGAATAGCGTTCAACGTGTGTGTGTTTGCTACATTCTGTCAAATGTTACTACATCTCACGCTCTTCTGTCGCCTTCAATGCTTTAACAGATATGTGTAAAACATGAACAATAGTAAATCAATGAACACATATGAAGTCTACACTGTTAACAGACATCTGTGTTCTCTTTTCAGCTCTCCGGTGGCTGCGAGCTGACAGTGGTCATCCATGATTTTGTGGCCAGCAATGGCGGCAGCACCGGCGAATTGACTGTTCGCCGTGGCCAGACTGTGGAAGTTTTGGAGAGACTCCACGACAAGCCAGATTGGTGTCTGGTCCGGACCACGGATCGCTCTCCTGCCCAGGAAGGCATCGTTCCCTGCTCCATGCTGTGTATTGCTCACTCCAGGTCCTCCATGGAGATGGAGGGGCTGTTCAACCACAAAGGTAGGAGGAGACTATTTTTTCTGGTTTGTCAATCACACACCAGGTCAAGTAGACTGGAATATTCTCACATTCCAGCTCATAAGGACAATGTGGAACATCAGGCAAAGCTAGTAGATTGTATCTCATACTTGCAAACTACGCCCACAGAAGCGTCACTACTCACTAACCAGATGTTTATTCCATGCAGGCACGTACAGAGATTTGAGGTAAAGCAAAAAGGGTGTATTTTCTGTTGGGAAAAAAACATATGGCCACCATTCACACCTCCCTAAACAGCTGCACGGAGAAGCACTTGCGTGTTGCTAGGTGTTGCCATATGCAACTGTGGAAAACCCACCTGAGACATGCTGAAGCTCTCTATTAATTATGTTGAAATAATTTTAGCCCTTGAATTCCCAGTAGTTAACATCCTGAGATCTTTTTGCAGACTGAAACCTTTTATTTTGTACCAAACAGGCAGCATCATGCCCCCAAGTGAGTGTAAGACCCTGTGATGGAGTCCACCCTGGAGTCTGTTGTGGTGCCCAAAGGGTCTTATTAAGAAGACTCAGTAATACGCTTCCTAGGGCATTTTTCCACCAGCTACACCTACATTAGAGTTGTTAATTCACATTCTGCAAAAAATGTAAAGTAAATATATTTGCATGAATGTATAAAGCATCTTAATACTGATCTAGGCTGCAAGTTCTTAGCTTGCAGTATAATTTATTGTTTCTTAACAGCATGTCTTTACATCTGACTGTTGACATCTTTCGTCAAAACCACTCCATTCAGCAAAATGTAATAAATACAATTTTCACATAATGGAGCTGCTGGCTTTTTCCAGAATTGGAATTTTTCCCGACAACGAGACCTCAGACACAGTAAGTGTGAGGCTGAAATATCAATGAATCAACTTCATTAAGCACCTTGTCTCACCTTTCTCCACTGTTCCATATACAGTATATGGTGTATCACGGCCCTTAAATTGTGCTCAGGTTGCCCTGTCTGTTGTTGGGTTTTTGTCCCTGTCACAACTGCTGCTTTGACACGGTGTAGTGTTGTGTCCAATCCACTTGTGACCTTTGCCCAAGAATTGACACACATCCACTCGGCTTGATCATTCTGATGCCTGATGGGATCTCCATGTAGTTGAGATACAGATTAGCAGTTGGTACCTGGATGATGCTGTGACCCTACAATGAGGTCTGTCATGATGACAGTTGTAATGCTGTGTTTAGCAGACACAGGTGGGAGCTTGATGACTTATACATATACAGTATATATATATGTATGTATGTATATATTCCATATCTGTATATACATTTATATATGGTATTAATAGAATTCAGGCATTTTTAAGAGAAATGATTCAAATGCTTAATCAGCATATGAGAGGAGCAGAAGACCTACACCAATTTACATCAGCTAGTGGACCATTTACATACAAAAATAAATTTACTAGCTCATAGCCTAGAGCTACGGTAACATAATAACTTGCATTAGAATCATTTTAACATATTGTAAGTGTTTCGACCATTTGCTGACCTAACAACAAGTGATATATTTATTAGGAAGAAATGTATCTAATGAAATGTAGTGATACAAAGTATTCTATCCTTAGGTCAGACCCCCATTTGGCTCTGCGTGTTGATTAAAAGTAGAAGCTGCTTGTGATAGTGTCTTGACAAAATGCCAGTAATCTTTATGCTTGTGCCTCTCGCTCTTTAATTAGGAAGAGTGGGTGAGTGCTGTACTGCTTGTTTCTATGGTTATATAGCTAAAATAACTGACAGCCTCTTCAGAGTTTGACTTTGAATTCCACTGTTTTGGAGGTCATTCTTTTTTTCTTGTTTGGATGTTCACTGCATCTGCTTTGCAAAAACAGCCCACAAATTTTGCATCTGTGTTTGTGTGGCCAGAGCAAGCGCTGAAAAGTTCTCAAAGCTTCACTGCAGGAGAGGCTGTGGTTGGAAAAAGCTGTTGTGGAGTAGGAGGCAGATGAGAATGGTTAAAAAGTCTTTGCTGTTTTGTCTGTCCTTTGAGTTTACTTGACCAATCATTTAGGACACGTTCTGTAAAGTTACACAAGGGTGACGATTTAGGGGTTCAGACTGCTCAATGGGAAATCACACATGTTCCTACTGTGTCTCACAATCTGGAATAATTGACTTTGAGACTGCCCATGGTAACAGAACTGAACAGTTGTTAGATAGAATGGAACGATTACACTGGTCTGAAAGTTAAAGGCGTCATTTTGAATTTACGGTGTACTCATACAGTGAGAGCCAGATGTGTCCTCAGGGCGTACAGCTTGCAGTAGGTTGTCTGTTCTGATTACAGGATGTTTTGTGTGTAAATTATTACAAGTTCACATCTGCAGTATGTGATCATTGTGCATGTGTTTTCTGGCCAAAGCAAGGAGTTATGTTTTGCTTGGTGAGCTGCTGAAACAAGTAGAAACAAGATTTCTTTCATATAGATTACTGTATATACTAATATTTTCGGTTTGACTTGTGGAAATCCTAGTGCTGTATCACAAAAGGCTATAGTAGGAAATAAACAACGGGACATAAGGAACAGAAGCAGAGGGCAAGAAGGACATGTTTACCAAAACCAAGAGAGATTCTTGAAGAAATAATTGCTGTTACACGTTATGGCAGTGGTAAAGAAGCAAAAAGTACGTGCACGCCTCTGTGTGTGCATGTGCGTGCCTGTTTTCACAGGAAGGAGTGTGTTCGGAGCTTAGGGACACTAAAAGGGAGATCACACATGCTCAGTTAAACAGAGAGATCTTTGTGTACGACCGGGTACAAGCTGCACGGTGTACACAGGGCCATCCACATAGAGGTTTGTCTATAACAGTGTTAAGAGCATTTTGTCCACAAAATGAGCTAGTGTGCATTTGAAGTTCTAGTTATCCAGCCATTGCTATTCAGCTCTTAGATTTCATAACCAAGTCTATATTTGTTTTAGCCATACTGCGCAATTTTCTATGCATCATAATGCCTGTAAAATATGCACGGGCCTACGCAAACTGAGTGGGAGCTTTTACAAAGAGATATACGGTAAATTTGCTGCATGTTTCCAGACGTCCCTTTGGAACAAGAGAGGCAAAGTAGAGGCTTGCCCAATATCCTCACTGCAGCCCACTCATGAGGGAGGGAAGGAGGGAGGGAGGGAGGGAGCAACGGAGGGACGGCCATACAGCAAGTGAGAGAGAGAGACAGTGAGAAAGAGAGAGAGAACATCTGACCACTAATTCCTCATTTGACTTTTTATTTTTCTTCCCACGATGCTCGACTTTAAAATTTCAGCGTAGCAGGCGCAATTTTACATGCATAGGATTTCAGAATTTTGTGGTCTTACCTGGAGAGATGCTGTGAGTGACTATGACTATACTCCAGTGACTTTTCCCAAGGTTTGACGTTAGAGTGATATGGCCCGTGGAATCAAATCTTTAGTGTCTCTAAGCCCATTTTGCCCCATGGAGCCACCACAACGAGGACATTCTGACAACTGCAGGTTTTGGCTGCTTGACCTGGGTAGGTGACCTGCATGAAGACTTTCTAGGATTTATCATGACGTTGATATGCAGATTATAATCTCTGTATCAAATTGATGTATCTGTATCAGTTGTTTCATTTTAAATATGTAAAATAACATAAAACGTGTAAGGAATCTAAAAATTAATTCATTGCTGACAAACCGTGAATATTTAGTTAAATATAAATTGATTTTATTTTTTCACTTGTGCATGATATATTGCTAATTTGTTTTTCAGCAGTTCAAGCTTGTCAGTTTTAGAATTTATCAAAGGATTTTGAGGCATTCGCTGATCCAGGTTGGATTATCCAGAGTAATTAGGGAAATGGTAATATTGGGCGCGCACATCTTTGCATAGTAAGATATTAAATGGACAAAAATGACATGATTACCTTTGTCTTAGGTCAGATTGATGTCAGAATAGGCTGAATAGTCTATAATAGAATCGTCAGCACTTTCTCATCAGGCACATGTTGAAATACACATCACGTACATTTAAAGGTATTTTTTTTATCAGTATCAGTTTATCAGTGGTCTAATGTTGCATATAGCCTCACACCATATATACTGGAGGTTTTTTTTCAAACCCTATTTGCCTTTTCAACTCCACACCCTTACTAACTACGACTGCCGGTGCCTCTGCCTCTCCTGCATTGTCCACATATTCACGGATCAGCTAGCCAAACCCCGTGCAGCTTTCCCACACACCCCACCTCCATCCACCACCTCCATCCCAAGAAATACATCTCCAGCTACACCCATTAATGTTTGTGTGTTTGTGTCTCTTCTCCTGTGGACGATAAGACCACACGAGAGATGCTCCCCTGGTAACACCCCTGGAATCCCTGGCATGCTCCCGTAGAGCAGTGCAGGCTTTCTAGATCGTCCAATTGCACAACAGTCCCTCCCTTCCCTCCTATTCTGAGACAGAAACACACACAGCGCTGTAAATCACACATGCTCATTGCAGTGTTATGCGTGTGTAAACGGGCACTGACTGAATTATGATAGAATGTCATGAATATTTATGAGATAACATCTGTTTTAATGGGAACATGAGTATTCTCAGTTCACTGGTGACACAAAGAATTTATGAGTTTTCATTGAGTTTTAAATATTAATCTTGAGTATTGCTTGGTTAAATGACAATATAAGAAGGCAAATATTAGAAATTTGGACATATACCTTTTTGCATCGGCAAAATAGATGTTTAGATACTAAACTAATACTAATACTCAAAATTATACCAATTATGGTAGAGATCAAACACTGACGCGATAACACTGACTCAAATAAAATGGCTTGTGTCTTGTTGTGTGTCAGGTAGCTCCTTAACAGATTCTAAAACCAAGCCCTTTAAATGATGTTTAAAAATCTCAGTTCCCATCAATACCACAGAGTGTGTGCAAACTTTGTGTGTGGTCTGTTTTGGTACTAGGCAGGTGGGATCTGACTGCATTTATCAAATCCTGTTTGAGGAGTGGATATGTGTCCAACACTAGATTTGTAAATATCAGTCAGGCTATAAATAAGCCTACATTTTGTGCTGTTGTGATAGATTAGGGCGATCACATCGTGACTAAATCTCTTTCAGAAACTTTTTTTTTTCCCTATACTTTTTTTTCAGAATTGAATATCCAAAGACCGGAAGGTCATACTCCTCACATTTCTGTTGTCTGTCCTATTATGGAGGAAACGCAGGACGCATATTGTTGAACAAACTCCATTTAATTTTCAGAAACCCTTGGCATGTTTCTGTGATCATGTCAGTCAATGCCCAAGTACTTGATATAAAGCCAATGTTTACATGAGAGAACAGTGGGGTCATGTCAGGCTTGTAGTCGCATCCTATGTGACTTGAGTATTTGTTTCCCATGAGCGAGGGCCAGATGTCCCTGAGGTGGCTCTGCAGTGAAAGACACCCTGCCGGGCAAAGGGCAAAAGTCACGGCCTGTGCATTTGGGGGGGGGCGTGAATATGTGTGTATATCTAGTTTTATTTTCCACTGTGGGGGAATGTGTCAAGGAGGCTGACCCCATGCTCCCCCCATTTACACCCCTGTTTGGAACATTCTAATCAGGGCCTTCGGGGAGCACTACATTCTTATCTAACCATTATAGCCCTTGGACATGTATGTACAGGACAGGTGGTGAACCTTATTAGAATTTATTCTTCGTTTGGAACTCTGAATAATATTGCTGTTCACAGCTCAATGATGAAAAATAACATGTCCCACGATTCTTTCACACTTTAAATTTAATAAATACAGAAATAGGCCATCTCCACGTTGAACCTTATGCCACTAATGTATGTAATCTTTGTATGGAATACTTAGTGAAGAGAAACTTGTTTAATCAGGGATTCATCATTAGATCTTACTTGTTTACTCTACACAAGACTCATCAACATACCAGCATTATTTGATTTATCTAAATTGCTTCACACAACCACACAATTGCTGTGATTTGTCACCACAGTGTAAAACACCACCCAAAGTGCCTTACAGCAGCTTGTGTAATAGCTGACTTGTAAACAGTGTGAATCCATGAGAGGTTGTAACCCCAGCATGTCCACAGACAGGAGTCAGGACTTGTCACATTGTACAAACAGTTTGTACTGTTTGTTGTAGGTTGTGTTTAATGCAGAGCACAAGTTTCCACTTAGGTGTTATTTCGTGTACCTAAGTTAGTGTGTGCAATATGCAGCTTTCTCCTTGGGTTGTCACGATCCATCTGATGTTTTAATCTTCCCTTTGCTTAAGTATGTAAACATCATAAATAAAGGTTTTGTAGTCTATGGAGACACGTGGCTCTACATGCATGCAAAGGTATTCAAATTTATAGCCTCAAATCGACTACATGATGGTACCAATGACTAAAACATTCCAGGACAGGATCGTAAGGAACGGTCCTGACTGGTTTTCATTTAGAACTGCAGGGGAGAAGGAGGCAGGTAATCCACTCAAATCTACCGTTAACAGTGGGATGGCATATAAATGTTTTTGCCAACTGCGGGGATTATCCAAGACAGCTAACCCCTCCACACCTCCCCCGCCCTGGGTGGAATTTATAGATCTCCCAAGCAGTTTAAGCTTCCCATTTCCCTGGAACACTTCACAGCTTGACTCTGTGCCTGGTATAAAATAAATTGCAGGATGAAAACAGGATAAAGGGATGCACTCTTGGCTGCACTGCCTTTATTTCCATGTTATTGTCCACCTCTGCAAGAATTACAGAAAGAAAGAAAAGCGAACCACACACAACCAACCACATATTCCTAAATTTCGGTTTTTTGAGGGCGAGGTGGTGGGAGGATAACTTGATTTCCTCCCACAGTCAGGCAGTTGGGATTGATCTTTTGGTGCCTAATGCTCGTTATTTTGGGAAGGAAGTTATCTTCCTCTGCATGCGATGTGAGAGCACATGCTTCGTATCAGCAGAGTGTGGTAAAAATAAGTCTCCCACAGTCTGAATGACTGAAACACACTTCTATGCAAATGCATTCCTTCAGTGCACACTTGACAATTTAGTGCTGTGCATTGCGTCAATTCTGAGTTTCCACACCTGACGTTCATAAAAGCAACTCAACCCGTCCACATGGTTTGATTTGTTCAACCCTTAATCTTCACTGTCTGCCTCCATATTAACAGATTTAATGGACAGAATGATAAGGAGGCAGATACTAAAATTGTTGAGGTTTTACTCTCAAGATGAACCGTATAATGTACACAGATATATATTTTCCAGTGTTTTATTTAGGAGAGTGGTGAAAGAAGTATTGCATGTGTCCTCCTGAGTTTAGCGGATGTAACATAAACATGTAAAGGCAGTGTAATGCAGGAGATGAGGAAAGGTCTTACATCCGTTTCAACTGCTATACAGATGCATTTGTTTTTGCAGTCAGGCTCCTTCTGGAAGTCATTTGCAGAATGAGAACATCATCTCCTGAGATCTCTCTGAAGCAAGAGAGCATCAATCAGATGATTTTAACCACTTTGATCAATTTATTCCAGTGCATCACTGATCACGTTCAGTCCTTTCGACGTATGCAGTTTTGGAGTGTATTCATAGAGCTGCTCTTGTGAACCTTGTATTTCCAGTAGACAAGAACCTTGTCAACATTTTTTGTTGAACTGTGAACCCATCATAGAGGTGAAAGGCTAAACTCAGGGGATAGATGGAGCAAAGACAAATCAATGCCTCCCATCATCATCCCAGTGGCCAAAACGTGAACAAAGTAAAAGTGAGGACAAAAGCTTGATTAGTGGGAATGAAGGGATCAGAAGTTAATGGCGATATAAGAGAAGGGGAGGAGAGGATGCATATGTGAAGTATTGAGAAAATGGACGTGCATCACTGATGAAGAACAGGAGGTGGCTGGGCTGCCCACCCAACAATGTTTTTCATTGCTAATCTGACATTTTTAAAGATGTTTAATGTTGTCATCATCATGAGTGTCCTCTTCTGTTTCTGTCACCTTTAGACACTCTCTCCGTATCCAGTAATGACGCCCTGCAGCCAGGCTCCAGCCATACCTTTGGACCTCACAGCTCTCCAGGCCCCAAACGTCCCGGAAACACTCTGAGAAAGTGGCTGACCAGCCCAGTGCGGCGGCTCAGCTCTGGGAAAGCCGACGGCCACGTCAAGAAGCTGGCCCACAAGCATAAGAAGAACCGTGATGGCACAAGGAAGAACTTGGATGTGGTGCCTGGTTCACAGAAGGACTCTGACGACAGCGCTGCCACACCACAGGATGAGACCCTGGAGGAGGTGCGAACAGATCAGAGCTCACCTTTGAGACCACTCTCCCTTTGTGTGCATTTCTTTCAATATATACATCTCTCTCTCTCCCCTTCCTCCCTCTCCAGCGTATGCGTAATGAGGGGCTGAGCAGTGGCACTCTGTCCAAGTCCTCGTCATCAGGCATGCAAAGCTGCGGAGAGGAAGAAGGAGAAGAGGGGGCCGATGCCGTCCCTCTACCGCCCCCGATGGCCATCCAGCAACACAGCCTTCTGCAGCCCGACTCCCAGGATGACAAGGTGAGTTGCATGTAGTATTGTAGAAACATATAAACTGAACACACGGTGCCGATTACGGTCTTAGATAATCACCCAAATCAAAGTAGGTTCTATTTTTCATTGAAACCCAATTTCTGTTTTGTTTTTTTTCTTGCACGCTCGTGTGCATGAAGCAGCTGCATAACTTAGCACCAACTTTGTGTCCTCAGTTCCATGTAGAGCTGCATAAATTTCATTTCTCAGTCACACAGCTGACAGTACATAACACTGCTGACTTTGGCACTAATAGTTTTTCTTTTCTTCTCTTTTTTTCTCGTTTGCATGTTTCTGCCTTTAGCATTGTGTTGATTTCTGTTCTGCTTCTCTTCTTTCTCAGTTTCCTTATCTCTCTGTGTAAAAACACCTGCTCATCTTCATTTCTATCCTTCTTTTTTGACCCTTGGCTGTTCCTGTTCTCTCTATGCCAAGCATAGAGAGAACAGTTTGTTTTTCCTCAGAGTGTGATTATTCTACTCTTGCTGAAATGAATTCTGCAGATTTCTGGATTTGTATGACTAATGCGTTTCTTAGTCTTGTTGTATACAGGCCAGGTGATCTTTTAAGATTTTGTGACGCCACCTCAAGCTGAGGTCTGTTGCAACCATTTTCCCCAAAGGACTATTCAGCAACACTGCTTGACCAATCATAGTGCCTGTGCACAGATTTGTCCAATCCTCAAGCTTGCCCTTAACCCATGTCATAACCCCTATTTTCCCAACACCAGTTTGTGATTGGTTCCAACCCATCCCCATTCACCCCTTTATTAGTGATCACTCCCACCCAGTCCTTATTTGGACATGTGGAATATGGAGGTCCAAACTCATCAATGGTGAGCTTGATCATATACATAGTACAAGCCCGTAATGATTTAACCAGTACTTGTGCAGCATTGTGAGGTTTTATCACACATTAATCATTTCACAAAGAAACATCATGTCCACCAGATAGCAATAGAAAACTCAATAATTGTTTTTACTGATAAATTATTATTATTGTTTCCATGTTTTTTCCTGTCTCTCTTACTCTCAGTCTGCGTCTCGACTGTCTGCTCGTCCCAGCAGTTCAGAGACACCCAGTGCCGCTGAACTAGTCAGTGCAATCGAAGAACTGGTGAAGAGCAAAATGGTGAGACAGAGAGATAAATAAGATGACATACACACTTGATATACCTGCACAAAAGACAGGCAGAATTTCACATGAGAAACCACTGTCTTGCACACAGTTGGAGTTCATGTATATGACACATTTGTACACAAAATAATTCAGATAGAAGCACACTCACACACAGGCACTTCTGGTGTTGTTGACATAGTGAAGTCAGTCATGGCCAACCAGTCATCTGTTAGTACTGTGAATCACTCTGCCAGCTGTCTCTTGTTCTAACAAACTGGCATGGTACCCTTACCAGTACCCCCAGCGCATGTGCCCACTGACCTACATTCAACATGCATGTCAGCGTCAACACAATTTAGGATTTGCTGCATACCTATCAAATTAACGAGAAATTAACAAATAATCACAAACAACACACACAAAGTACCTCCACAACCACTATCTGAACCGTCTGTGCTCCTCCTCTTTCTTCCGGTCTAGTCACTGGAGGATCGTCCCAGTTCTCTGTCAGTGGAGCAGGGCGACAGCAGCTCTCCTTCCCTCAACCCATCCGACAACTCGCTCCTCTCCTCCTCCTCACCCATCGATGAGGTGGATGAGCGCAAGTCTGGCTTCCTGAAGAGAAGACAGTGAGTTATAGCCCGTGTCTTGTGTGAGATGCTGAGGCTCATGTAGGGTATTAGCAGCAGATAGAGGTTTGAGTAACAAATTTTTTCAGTGGACAGCCACGTGTATTACATGTATTAAGATATGATTATTGCTGTCGTCTGTTTTCAGTTATATCCTCCTGGAGTTGGTGGAGACTGAGAGAGATTATGTCAGGGACCTTGGATCAGTGGTTGAGGTAAATAAAAAAAAAAATTTAAAAAGTGAAAAAGGTTTCTAATCATCAATAAACATAGACTGGACCTAAAGACTTTGTGAATATGTTAGAGAAGACCTGAGCTCAACGCACTCAAACTTAAGAGAACACATGCATATAGAAAACACACAGGAAAAGTCATCTTCAGTTTCACAACACATGCGCTGCAATTTCTCAGAACACAAGCAACGACGAAAACGTGCTGCAAGGAGCACAGAGAACAACAGAAGTGTTTCCAGGGGACACAAAAAAGTGAAGAACCAGCTGGGAAACATTGTCACTGTTGCTACCCAATGCTTTGAGCTCTTCAGGCCGCCATAGTTGAATTGAATTGAATAGTGTTTGCTATATGTTATACTAATATGCTGATCGTCTTCCCTTCAGGGCTACATGAGCCGGATGAAAGAGGAAGGGGTTCCAGACGACATGAGAGGAAAGGACAAGATTGTGTTTGGAAACATCCATCAGATCTACGATTGGCACAAAGAGTATGCTGGCGAATTTATTCCAGCGATAATCTACGAATGTTTTGTTTTCAGTTATCTTACACCAACACCTTTTTCGTGTATAATCACACATTTCTGTCTTGATTGTTTCGCAGCTTTTTCCTGGGAGAGCTTGAAAAGTGCCTGGAGGATCCGGATAGATTGGCTCCTCTGTTTGTCAAACAGGTAACAGTCTTATTGGCACGGGCTTTCCTGTCACCTAAAATATTTTCTTTGCATGATGCGTTTGTAAATCCACAAGTAAACTATACAGCGTTTAGTATTGATTTTTAAGATTTTCAAGTTTTCTCACACTCATATTTCTGTCTTTTTGTCTGTTTTTTGTTCCTTTTGTAGGAGCGGAGGCTGCATATGTACATAGTGTTCTGCCAGAACAAGCCTAAATCTGAGCACATTGTGTCAGAGTACATTGACACTTACTTTGAAGTAAGATTCTTAAATTAACTCCGACCTTACATTAGGATCCATATTCATACCATAGACCACAACTTATTCATTCAAGAGGAGTGTTTATATATTTAGCTGATTGTGCCAACCCGTGAACAGCTGTACTCCCCAAAGGAATATTCTTTACTAGAGATTATAATTATTATGTAACCTTTTACCAGGACCTTAAGCAGCGACTCGGCCACAGATTACAGATCACAGACCTGCTCATCAAACCTGTCCAGCGCATTATGAAGTACCAGCTACTACTGAAGGTAAATCCATGGGGTATTATTTTACAGCTAGAACTCTTGGACACTGGCTGAGAAAGAAAAATTGATACATAACATAATAATAATAGGTACATAACAATAATGATGTTCAATGGATAATTTGTCTCTATTTGTCTGATGTTTGCAGGATCTTTTCAAGGTTTCCAAGAAAGCTGGCGCAGACACAACAGAGCTGGAGGTGAGTCATGACGTTTGGATTTAAGTTTTTCACCTGTATGGATTTATGGCTTTGCGTTACTGTGGTTCTACCTAAACCGCATTTGATGCATGTTAGCAGTAGAATATGTTTAAAGTGTGCTTTATCCTTGTTCTACTTCAGAAAGCTGTAGAGGTGATGTGTGTGGTTCCCAAGCGCTGCAATGACATGATGAATGTTGGACGTCTTCAAGGCTTTGACGTAAGTCTTATTATTGTTGTTGTTTTTATTATTATTATTATTATTGTTATTTCTAAAACATTCATATGTGTATGTGCAGATACTCATGATAATCTGTACCAAATAGAACAATTTCGTGATAGTTTGTAATGTACTCTTTAGAAGCGAGTGTGTAATTTAAGACCTTCGCCAGTAGATGTCAGTGTGTACACATTTATGATTCACTGTTTGTCATCTGTCAGAGGTTGCTTTGCTTTTTGATTCTTATGACTATCCCAGATCTTCACCAGGTTATGAACTTAAAAGAATTAATAATTGTCTGGTTTTCGAATGCTTTTACGTCATCGTCTTTCTACTTTTTCATGTTGTCTTTTTGTTTTAGGGAAAGATCGTAGCGCAAGGCAGATTGCTCCTCCAGGACACTTTCATGGTTTCAGATCAGGATGGAGGTCTTCTGTCCAGAATGAAGGAGAGGAGAGTCTTCCTGTTTGAGCAGATTGTCATCTTCAGTGAGCCCCTGGACAAAAAGAAGGGCTTCTCAACACCTGGCTACCTCTTTAAGAACAGCATCAAGGTGAGCACAGGTTCAATTAGACAGAACTCAGAGATATAGGAAATCCACAACTTCATTCTTCCTCCTCTCTCCTGCTCTTTTCATATTTCACCCTTCTTTATTGTTATTCCCTCTCACCTCTGCCAGGTGAGCTGGCTGGGTCTAGAGGAAAATACAGATGATCCATGCAAGTTCACACTCACCTCCAGATCTTCTAGTGGTGGCCTGGAGAGATATACACTCCTTTCAACAAATCCTGGGATCAGTCAAGTCTGGGTCCACCAGGTCAACCAGATACTGGAGAACCAGCGCAATTTCCTCAATGGTAAGATATTGATAAACTTAAAATTATGTTAAACACACAAAATGAACTGACTAATGACTTACGGTGTCTTTAAAAATACAGTAAACACTGAGTAGACTACAGGGATTTTGGTTGAAATGTGCATTACAAAGAAAGGCATTTTTTGTTTTCTCACATTATTTCTTCATTTTTCTCACATGATAGACAGCACACATTTTGTTCAAAATACAGTCAAATGACTGTTTTCTTACTTCCTCTTTTTCCCCCCCTGCCACCACTTCTCATTTTCTCCTTAAGCTCTAACTTCTCCTATAGAGTATCAAAGGAACCACGTGGGTGGCAGTGGGTCATGCGGTCCACCCAGCAGTAGCAGCAGTAACGCTGGAGGTCTAGCAGGAGGCAGCAGCTCAAATAATACCTCCAACTTGGGAGGGGGAGGTGGCGGTGGCGGCTCTGGAGGATCAGGAAGCAGCTCATCCTCTCTTTGCGGCCCACGCTCCCGACCCTCCCGCATTCCCCAGCCCTCCTCACGTCTTCCCCAGCCAGTCCACCACCACCACCCCCCGGGCCCTGAGGGGCCCGACAGATCAGCAGGTATGTGGTCACCCTGCCAC
Organism: Brotula barbata; assembly: GCA_900303265.1. Taxonomy (NCBI): domain Eukaryota; kingdom Metazoa; phylum Chordata; class Actinopteri; order Ophidiiformes; family Ophidiidae; genus Brotula; species Brotula barbata. The sequence goes on along the minus strand of OMNV01000389.1, from coordinate 80,472 downwards.
CCTCAGTCCCTCTCCTCTAACCCTTATCCTGATAATACTACAAATGATGAGCTGTTAGCCGCAGAGATCCCCAAAATGAAGGTGCTGGATGGTCCTCGTGGGAGTAACAGCAATAACAGTAACAGGCCATTAGGCAGCACAGAGGGTAGTCCTAGACAGGGCCTGAGAGGCTTTGAAGAAACCCCCATGAAACATCAGACAGCTGCAATACCACAGATGGCTGTAGCTCCTCTGAATTTGTCCCTCAAAAGCCCTCGAGTGGGGATGGTTTCTCCCCTGACTTCACCTCAGCCCCCCGGAGAAGGTGGTCAAGGGAAGGAAAACTTTGTCCCGAGCAGCCAAGCGCAAAAAGGCAACAATTTCTGGCCTGTGGGCCCAGCTGTGCCTCCGTCTCCTGCCAGTCGGCCCGGTTCCTTTTCATACCCTGGTGACGGCAGTGGTGGGGACTCTTTGGGCAGAGGAAGCCATGGGACACCCTCACATCATCGCCACTCCACCCATAGTAAGGACATAGACCGCATGAGCACCTGCTCCTCCACCAGCGAGCAGTCCATACACTCCACCCAGAGCAATGGGGTAAGAGGTTCTGTCATGGCCCAGGCTTCAGTGAGGCCTAGAGCTACTCACTAGTCACTAATCCCTCTCTCATTGACTGGCCGTCAGTCCGTCGCCCTCCGCTGGCTCTAAGAATGGCTTGTACATGCATCAACTACTGCTGAAAGACTGGAGATTAACGGCTATTTAATGCACTAACTTGGCCAAAAAAAAAGCGTGTGAGTGCATTTTCGGAATCCTCCGGAAAATACTAACAGCGTGGGTCTAACTCACAGTAAGCAGTATGTTTGCTTTTGGACTACAGCTAACAGACACTAACAGTCACAGAATGGTTTTAATAAAACTTTCATTTCTCTTGACGTCTTCTCACGTTGTACCATGGAAATCTTCTCTAGCACTCAGAATTGGAGGATCTCTATCCAATGTCTTGGTCAACCTTTGCCATGTCTAAGGAACTCTTTCATCCCTATACCCCCCTCTCTTCTCCTTTTTTTTCAGAAAATGTCAACTGTCAACCTGCTTTGTCTGTCTTCTAATGTTTTTTTTCTGTACTTCCTCTTACTTGGATATCTTTGAAAAGCACACCGTACCGCAATTCGTCATCTCTGACTTGGGGTCATAACCACTGTTTCAACACATCTGGAGAACATAACTTCTTATCTATATAACATACAGCACTATTCAGTGACTTTCTCAGTCATTGCTGTCACCATTCCTTCAATGCTCCCTTTGCTGCATGAGATCAGACATTTTAGTGTGATCATTTCTGTGTGTGTGGTACAATCAAAACAAACATTTGATTGCAGTGGTGCTATAGATTCTCCTATCTACCCTTTCATCTTTGTGTGGACGTGTGCTTGAGTACAATATTGCAGTGCTTTAAATGTGTAGTTTTGCCCAGCGTACACTTTACAGCGTGTCAATCCTGTTACCCTGCCAGAGTGAATGCAGTAGCAGCAGCAGTGTGTCCACCATGTTGGTGACCCAGGACTACGTGGCAGTGAAGGAGGATGAGATCAGCGTGGTGCAGGGTGAGGTGGTCCAGATGCTAGCCAGCAACCAGCAGAACATGTTTCTGGTGTACCGTGCGGCCAACGAACAGTGCCCCGCCGCTGAAGGCTGGATCCCTGGCTATGTGTTGGGACACACCTCAACCTCCACCACCCCTGAACTCCCCGAAGGAACCATCAAGTAAGGACCGATGACATTCTTAAACTAGTATGCATCATATCCATACAAAAGATATCATTTAATTACTTCTCTTCCCAGAATTCATGACATACACGTGGCGATTATGAATGGAAATTGAGGTTTCTTCCTCTGTTTTTTGTGTGGTTTAGAAAATCATTGTCATGGCACACTGCACTCCGTATCCGACGAAAGTCTGAGAAGAGGGACAAGGAGGGCAGGAAGCTGGAGAATGGTTACCGCAAATCTCAGGACAGCCTGGCAAACAAGGTCTCTGTCAAGGTACAGAGTGTGAGTTTAAAATGTTTGAATTGTCTGTTGCCTCTGTACCAATTTAATCATTTGTGCAAGAAACCAAATGTTTTTGTTCTTTTCATGTTGTTCTCTTAGCTTCTGAATCCCAACTACATCCCCGATGGTAAGCCCAAGTTTTTCCATGAACAAACCAATTAAACTTTAAAATTCATTTATTTTTTGTATTTTCAAAATATCCCTTACCCCTTTATCTTATTTTTTTCACTTTTGGCCTTTATCTTTGTCCTCCAGCTCCTCCAGAGTTTCTCATCCCTGTTAGCGATGTAGCATGTGAGAGTGGCGACAGCGTAACTCTTAGGTGTAAAGTTTGCGGTCGGCCCCGGGCCACGGTCACCTGGCGGGGTCCTGACGACAACAACACCCTGAGCAACAGCGGTCATTATAGCATCACTTACAGGTAATATGATCTATATTTGGCACCTCAGCTGTTGATTAACTGCTTAATTATTGTTAACTATCTATATGTAAGAAAGAATCAGCTAAAGCTCATTCCAGTGTGGTGCATCTTGTGTGATTGTCTCTCGTCTCTTCCTGCAGTGAGACAGGAGAGGCGGTCCTGCGAATCCTTAGCGTGTCTGTAGAGGACAGTGGCGTTTACACCTGCGTGGCAACAAATGCAGCAGGCTCTGTCTCCTCCTCCGCCAGCCTCAGAGTCTCCGGTGAGAGTTTTACTGTATAAAGAACATTCATTAATTAATAATAATAAATAAGTGGTTGTCGTCACGTTGTTGTTGTGCACATTAATATGAACTCTTAAAATCTAAAATCGTTAAATCAGTGAGAATACCTGATCATTTAGAACGGACCTGAGATAATGTGTGAAATGTGCGGCATTGAAACACCCGTTCACAATGTACATGTTGTGTGCGGTGCGTTCGTTGTTGTTTGTGATTGTTTTCATTTTTTTGCTTTCAGTTTTTAACTGATTAGTTAACGGGACTAAGTTTAGTATGCTTTTGCAGGAGCCCTTGAAGATGGCGGTGATGTCCTGTGGAAGAGCAGCTTTGAGTCCTTTTACACAGAGATCACTGAACTGGGAAGGTAACAATTTAGTGTTGAAACCCCCTTCTTTCAAATTTGACACATGTGACTCGAGTGCTTTTGGATTACAGAACCAACACTTTTAGACTATCAACATTATTACTGAATGCATTTAGGAGGAAGTTTTGCAATTTTCACATTCGTGAATACCCACCTGCCTATGAAATACTCAGTTCCCTGTTGATTTGACCAAAGTAAACAGCCTGGAGAAATGCTTTTTGCACATCATTCAGTATGACCCATACACTCGTATCTGATTTCACAAAACACGGTCCAATTCAAAGTCCGTTTCTCTTATTCCCATTTGTGGTCTTCAGGGGACGTTTCTCAGTGGCCAAGCGGTGTGACCAGAGAGGCAGTAAACGGACAGTAGCGGCAAAACACGTTAACAAAAAGCTGCTGTGTCGAGAACAGGTTATGCGGGAGATCAGACTCCTGCAGCCTCTTGATCATCCCAACCTGGTCAAGCTGCTGGACACATATGAGACGGCCAACAGCTACGTACTTGTACTGGAGATGTAAGTATAGTAGTATTTTCATTATTCGTGCTTTTTTACACAATCATCGTTTCTATGGGACATAGACACATTAAAGTCCTAAAATTTGTGCTGTTTGGATCAGGGCGGACAAGGGACGATTCCTGGACTATGTCGTGAGCTGGGGCAACCTGACTGAGGAAAAGGTGGTGCTGTACCTCAGAGATATTCTTGAAGCTCTCCACTACCTGCACAGCTGGAGTATAGCACACTTGGACCTCAAAGTAAATACACTTCAACGAATACACCTTGTATTCCACACACGGACCGTTCAGTTGGGGAATTTTTTAGAATTTCACCACTGGTTGAACCGACCTGATTCCAAGAACACACACAAATATTTCATTTTCTTTATTTCATTTATAAAATAAGATGGTGATGTTCCCTTGTGAGCAATTCCCAAAATTGAATCTGAAATAATTCCGCTTTGAGTTCCTGGTTAAAATGAGTTTTCCCCTCTTCTTCTAGCCTGAGAACATTGTGGTGGAGCACGCGTCTTGCCAGCCAGTAGTGAAGCTGACAGACTTCGGTGATGCTGTTCAGCTGAACCAGCCTTCCTCATACATCCATCCTCTCCTGGGGAGCCCAGAGTTCTCTGCTCCTGAGCTGGTCCTGGGTCAGCCGGCCACACTGATGTCTGACCTCTGGAGCTTAGGTCAGTGACAACAGCCCAAGATTTGTAACACGGGTGCCGACCATATAACCAATAATATTATACGGATTTAATGTGATGAATTTTTATATAGATTTATTGTGATCCACATGTGTACAGATTACTTATATGATAGTACTGTAGTACTTTCATTCATTCATTCATTTAGTGCTGTAGTAACAAACTGAATGATCGACAGGAGTGGTGACTTATGTCATACTAAGCGGCGCCTCTCCCTTCCTGGATGAGAGCTTGGAGGAGACGTGTCTGAACATCTGTCGCCTGGACTTCAGCTTTCCCGAGGACTACTTCCATGGCGTGAGTCCAGCTGCCAGAGATTTTGTTTGCTTGTTGCTTCAGGGCGACCCAGAGCGACGGCCCTCTGCAGAATCCTGCCTGCAGGAGCCCTGGCTCCAACCTCGAGGTGTAATAAACCGAGACACTGGACCGGCCTTCCTAAATCACACACAGCCGCCATCTCAGAATCATCACATCGCACATCTGGACACCTCCAGACTCATCTCCTTCATCGAAAGACGGAAACACCAGAATGATGTTCGGCCCATAGGAGTCATTAAAGCCTTCCTTCACAGCCGCCTGCTCAACCACATCTGACGTTGCTATGTAGCTGACTAAGAGCTGTAATTACATAACTGGAATGTTAATGAAAGGGATATTCCACATACACTCTGGTCCGGCTGATGACTGGACGTAGAGGCAACAGCACGTAGCCGACAGGAACTTGACCGACTTGAGAATGAATTCCTGAGCTGTTCGGCACACTACAGCGAGTGAGCAACGAGTTAACCACTGTTCAGTTTGGTTCAGTGGAGCCGCGTCAAATAAGCCCTACTGAGAGGAGGACCAGCACCAGCATTCGACCAATGATCTCATCCCCTTCACTGACCCACAAAGTCCTACTGCTGCTGAATGACCGAGCTCTGCTGATCATCCCTTTGACTCTCCCCCGACCTCCCCTCCCCACACCCTAACCCTGGCATATTGTCTTTATGCCTGCACAAATAAAAAGACTGTTTGGATCTGTTTAAGGTTTCAAACACTGACTTAGCAGGGAGAAAAGCGAGCTTTCTCAACAGACAAGCGTGAGCGAGCCTTGCGTTTTGGACAGTGATAAACAGAGAAAATAGAACAATACTGTATAATAAAGAGACATTCAGGTTGCTTTCGGTTGAACACAAGAAGTTTTTTTTTGTAATAAGAGATTACTTTTTGTAAAAGAATCCATGTACAGCGAGGAAAAAGAGATTTGTCTTTATTCACACCTTTTGGGAAACAAAGGTTAGTTTGTTAGTCAGTTGGTTGGTTATTAGAAGGAAAATGAGATACACCAGATATGTGAACAAAGTGACACCCACCAGCAGGGGTCACTTTTTCTAGAACAAGATAAGACCAAAATCATGTTTTCCAGCAACACGTAGTTCTATTGAGTGCAATAGTTTGCCTATGTTTGTGCCCTCCTCATTTTGAAAGGTGAAACAGTTTCAGTTAGACACTAAAATGAATTCAATTAAGTAGGAGAAAGGCAACTGGGAAAAGCTCCTAAATTTCTCGTGCATCCGCCTTACTTTGTAAATAAAGTACTCCTGCCTTTCATTCTCATTTGAAGATTTAGTCTCAATAAACGAACAAATGCTTTCATTTGCTGAGTATTAGTGAATCCTGCCTGTTGGCCTCTGTGGACCAGCGGTATTTTCACTATGAACAAACCCGCTACTAGAAATGCACTCATATTTTGCATCAATTCCCATGTGCAATGTTGCAGCTTTAACGTTTATGCAACTATTTATGAAGACTTGTGTTGTAGCCGTATTCTTAAAAAGGCATGTACGTACCTGGTACTGCGATAGATGTCTGTATTGTGTTAACTTTTATGTATTAAGTTCAGTATTAATATCTGCAAACCCGTTAACAAGACAAGGGTTTCAGAAATAATATATAAAATGTGTATCTATAAAATATTGGCACTTATACGTTAATTTTGGCATCGATATGTTTTTATTTTATGTAACAATACCAAAGTTCACTGCTTTGTTTTCCTCCTAAAATGTGTTTGTTTGTTTTTGTTTCTTTTTTTTTTAATGATTTATCATGTTAAGTTATAGAAGACCATACTGAAGCTAGTCAGGTTGGTTTTATTTATTCTTACTGTAATACGAGATTGTTGGTTTATTGCTGAAAATAAGTAATATTTCAAAATAACTTGGCTTTTTTTTCGAGCTGTGCACAAAGTGGTTTGCTGTGTGAGTTTGTTTGGCTTTTGTAGATAGATGCCTGGTTTATGTTGATCGAATTTTAGCATCTCAGTTTTTCTTCATAAGATCGACTTGGTTAATGTTGTTATTAAGCAATAGGTCTGATTAAAGTCTGACGGTGACCCACTCACCTTAGACATACTGTACTTACTTTCTCTGAGGCAGACACTACAAACATTTGTTACGCACATTTCAAATACACCACTAACATGAATCTGCTATGACAAAATATCTTTTCCCGTGTAATTAAGGTATTATGAATATTTCTTTGACAAGTGCCAGTTGAGTGAGCTAGTTTAGTCAGGTGGGTGAAACTAAAAATTTGCATTGTTTCTTATTTGATTTGAAGGTTGATCGTTATTGTCACATAATGAAGTGTGGTCCAAGTCTCTCGTTTCATGACATGTTTATTTATTGGTGTGGCTCTGGGTTTCCCTAAATCATCTTATGAATTTATTGAACGTTCACGAGCTTGAACCATGGAGCGAGTAGTAAAATGTATTTTGGGAAACCTTCATTATGTAAAGATGTAAAGAGAGGATCAGGCAAGGTGCCCATAAACCTCATAATTGTCATATTTTATACATGATACACATAGTAAAGACTGCAGCAATGTCATTTTGAATGTCTTATTATGACTTATTTTTTACTTTTGCATGTATATTTCTTTGTACATAAATTGTGTTCACATGTTACTATGTGTTGTAAATATTTTATTTTGTCTTCTGTTATTTTGCCATTAAATGTACAAGGAACAACTGGTCTCTCTAGCAACTTGAGCTTTGAGTTTGAGTTTGATTTATTTGTATAAAAAGTACAAGTATGAAAAAAAAAGAAAAAAAAACAATTAGAGGAGCAGATAGGCACAAAGCCTCGGTTGGTGATATTAAAATCACATTGATCAAGAGTTGAGGTGCAACAAAGTGAACTATGTAAAGACAGGAAAAATTATTCAAATATACATTACAAAATGATACAAATTAGATTTATTCTGAAGTTAAAAAAAAGGTTAAAAGGTTAGAGACATTATTTGTTCACAAGATGACTCACTTAATTATTCCTAAACATCCAGGGCTCTGCTTATTATTTTTCTAATATCATCAATATGTTCATGTTTTTTTCAGTAGGATCCCTCTAATAACAGCAATATTTTTATAAGTTTTACTGGAGATTAAGGCAGGGAAATACCCACAACAAGTTACCAGTTAATCACAGAGGGGTTACAATCAAATAATAGGAAATTACAACAGTAATCACAAGAAAAAATTCTGTTTCAACTTTGATTTCCAGCAAAGCGTTAAAAGATAAGAAGACAGAGGTGTACACAGTAATACCGAGTGGGTCTGTTTGAGCGGATGAAGATGAAACTGATAATCGCAGTAAATGTCTGATCTTATCTTTGTGCTGCTGCTGTTCACTCCTCAGTAGATCGTATTTTGATGTCAGCACAATTTCCCCAGATCTTGCCCTACTTTAAATATTAGTCACTTTTTTTCAGAAAAATAAACATAGAAGTTCTCTTGAAAGCAGAGGAACTTCTCATAGAGGAACATTTTTCCGCATTGTAACTTTGAAAGGGCACTACTTGTTTAAAATGCACCTTTTGCCAATTATTGCAAATATGAAGGTGATAATTATGTCCAGATAATTTAACTTAACACATCTACAGCAAATGTGTTGATAGGAAAAAAAAAAAACATTCCAAAGGAATATATGTAATGCAATGAAATGTTTGGCGGAAATATACGGTAATACGGTATACAATTAATTTTACCACGCAGAGACAGACAAACTAATATAACTGATATAAGAGCCATTAATAGGTCCGTGTTTGCATGTGAACCTATGTTGTTTTTTTATGATATCGTGCGAATGGAATAACTTCTTATCAGGTGTGACATCCATAGTGCTTTTCTTAGAATGAAAGCAAGTGCAGCAGCAGTTGTTGTTTTGCATGAAACCACATAGAAAGTTTGTACAGTATGTCTGTACAAACTCAGCGCACAATTTGTAAATGAAAATCTCTCACTCGGGATCTGTCAAAAGTGATATTTTATTTCATGCTATACATTTGATGATTATCTTTAATGCTAAGGATAAATATTATTTTTAATGATTTTTGTGATTTCTTTGTTTTTTGCTATTTTCAGCATTTAGACCACATTTCTTTTCAAATATAATCCTACACGACAACCAACTTCTCCTATGCCACTAGATGGCGCAAAACAGCTAAACTTGGTTTCTTACAGAATTTGGCAAATGAAGACTTCAGACAAAGCATCGGTGGAGAGAGTCCATTTCTTTTTCAATATTTGATACATTTCACACAACTTTAAATGTACCCCAACACCCTATAATTTATTCTTTGTTCATATAGAAATGCAGTCCTTTTACCAAACTGTGTTTCCGTGACTCCATGACAGCTCCATCAAAGTTTTGAGAGTACAAGTGACAGAAAAAAAACACTGAGGAGGTCCATCAAGAGGGTAAACCTGGAGAACACGAATATACAGTATTTTAGACATATTCATCTGTTATATACAATATACAGTACTTTGCAAAAGTCTTGGTCCGCCACTAGCAAACCTGGTGTAATGGATCTTTTTCCCAGCATTCATTCTGACAGTAAATAGTGATGAATGTAAGACAAATACTGATGTTAGCAATAACATTAATTAGGGTTCTAGGGTTTTAGGGTTTTCTAATACTGCATACACATTTCCTGTATTTTCTGGTTGTATTTTAATAAAGAGGTAGATATCATTGCTAAAACAACAAATCTAATGGTGGCCTATGACTTTTGCACAATACTTTATATATATTCTCTTGTCTTTACAATAATCAATGCCAATTTTGTGTCATCACAAAGCACCATGGTTTGTTGATTTGTTTTTTGTTGTTTTGTGTTTTTTTTGTTTTGTTTTTTCAATTGAATTGACTCCAAATTAATGATTCCTTGCTATTACATAAGATTATTTGTCTTTTATTATATTATGTTAAGGACAGTAGAGAGAGAGAGAGAGAGAGAGAGAGAGACAGGAAGGGCTTGGATGACATGCAGCAAAGGGCACAGGTCGGAATCAACCCTGCACCGCTGCAGTATGTGGCATGCATAGAAAGACTCCGTGGGCATGCAAAAGTCATATAAGTGAAGCAGTCGATCTTATTTCTTGGATTACTCTGCTAATGACACTTGTGCTTTCGGACTGCAATGATCTGACACAAAATCAGAAGCATCATTTCCTTGCCCTCTCTGGGGCTGTCGTCTTTCTCCTGGTTTAGCTTTTGGACAAATTTCCGCAATGACGACATTGTCAAAGACTGGTAGAACTTTTTGTTTTTGTGTGACAGCTTGAATGTTTGTATTTGAACATATGTTATAATGATATGATGATCATATCATATCATATCATATCACATCACATCACAAGAAGAATCTGGGCTTTTGCCGTATTTGGTCTTCATCTTTATTTTTTACATACGGAAATTAAATTTGATTCATGCATTTAACCCATCCATACAGGAGCAGAGGGCAACTGGAAACACCCGGGGAGCAACTCGGGGTTCAGTGTCTCGCTCAAGTACACTAAGACACACGGACAGCAGAAGGTGGGGATCAAACCGTCAACTCTATGGGTGGACTGCTGAGCCACAACCACCCATCATATACATATACATATAATGAAATGACATGATGACTGACATTATCATATCATTTTGTTACATACATACAAATACATACATAAGTGTGAATATAAATGTGCATCCAATCCAATCAAAAACCACTTCAGATGCATGTCATCTTGATTAACTCATCTCTGGAACACGTGTGCATTTCAATTGTTTTGTACTATTTTTTGTTTTTGTCTCTCTTTAAGGTAACGAAACTGACAGTCTTCATTTAACTCTGACTCTGAACGTCAGTACGCTTGTTGCACATAGAGGGTAGTGGTGTCGGTTTCTGCTGCTGATGTTCAGCTGTTGCAGCTGTGGTTTTCACACTTTGTTGCCCAACTTCAGTAACATGTAGGCTTTTGTATCTGCAGCTTAAACCAATAATGTATAACCGGCTCACTTCAATTTGGAATGAGACTGAAATATTCAAAACCTTACTTAAAACATGTTTCAGTCATGTACACGTGCATGTAAGCTAATCTCACAAGATCTTAATCAGTCTGTATATGTTTGGTGCTCTATCCTCCACTGTCTAATGTATCCTATATAGAACCTACCCTATACCATATATACAGTATAACCTATATACAAGAATTATTCCACCTCTCTTCTAAAATCATCTGCTTAAGAAACAATCTTATATGACATCCGTGTGAAACAATGCACTCATTCTGCAGACTGGCACACAGAAGTACATGAGCACATACACTCTCACCTCAAACACATCCTCATATAAATCACTCTAAATGGCAGTGCTCCTTTCATCCAGGTTGCTGGTTTGTGAGTAGACTGAGGAATTCATTCTGTCCTGAGGCATGAAGTTCTTCATGACCCGGCAGAGCCTGCACGGCACTCTGTTCATCAGCCTCACCAGGTGCCTCCTGAACCTCTGCCCAACAAACACATATAGGATGGGGTTGAGACAGCTGTGAGAGTAAGCCAGTGTCTCAGTGATCTGCAAAGCAATTCTGATGGCTTTGCTGCTTTCGCATTGTGTGTAGATGTTTAGTAATTCCAATGCTTTGAAGAACGCCGTGATGTTGTACGGAACCCAACAGTAGAAGAACACGGTCGCCACTATGACAACCAAGCGGATGGCCGGTTTCCTGGATGAGTGGCTGTGCAGCAGCCTCAAAACAATCTGGCTGTAGCAGAAACCCATGATGACGATTGGCAGCAACAAACCCACAACGTTCATTTTGAAGAGGCCAAAGACAGTCCATAAATGTGGGCTGGTCTCATTGCTATGATCCTTGTAGCTGTCATAAACAGGAATACAGACTAGAGATGTGTTGCCATCAGGCTTTGGAAACTCGTGCAGTTTAAGAAAGGCCAGCTCAGGAAACGAAACCATGAATCCAGTCAACCATGTAAGAGCAGCTGTGAGCATTCCAAAGGAGCGCGTTCGTATTCTCAGAGCATAAACAGGGTGGACTACGGCTAGATAACGGTCAATGCTCATTAGGCTGATGAAGAAGATCCCACAGTAAAAACCTACGTGATAAATGCCTAGGACTATCTTGCACATAGCATCCCCAAATGACCACTGGCTCCGGGCTTGGTGGGCCAGGAAGGGAAGAGAACACACCAGGAGCAGGTCAGCACACGCCAAGTTTAGGAGGCATACGTCAGTCATGCTGCGGATCCGCACGCCACCAACTATGACCCAGATGACCAAAACATTTCCCAGAAGGCCGAGGAGGAAGAAAATAGAGTAGAGGGCGGGAAGGTAATGGGCAGCGTGACGAGTATACACACACTTCCCACCATCGTTGTCATCGGATGTGTTGTAGTCATAGTAATAATAATCTGTGGCGTTCTCGAGGAGGTCACTAATGATGGAAGAAGAAAAGGGAGAAGGGTGACTGGGAGTATTCCAGGATTTCAAATCAGTGTTTAATAATGCAAGAGAATTAAAAAAAAATTCAAAAAAGAAAATTCTCACCTTCCTGTTCTATCCTCCAACTATGAAACTTACATAAAACATTGAGCAGAAAAAGTACAAAACTAAAACAACTTATGCATCACAAGCATATTTACAGTGTGATCAGAGCGAAATGGGAATGAAAACATGGAGAAGAAAGCGTTATCTTACCCAGTGTAGTCTGCCATGGACAAATTCTCACTGACACGACTTAAAACACTAACAAAGGGAATGCTTGCAGCCATTGTTGCACTGCTGGAAAATGTTAAACGCCTGAGAGGACGCAGCAGGCAATTGCGCAACTGTTATCTGGGATTTTTTCTGTGGTGGAGTTATGTAACTGAGACCACTCTCTCTGATCTGACGTCAATATTTACTCTGAGGCTTGTTAGGTAATTTGAATGAAAATTATCATTTGCCTCATAACAATAAAATTAGTACATTATCTTAGATTGACACACTAATGTACTGTCATGTACGGTCATAGAATAGACAATGTTTTCACTCTTGCGATATTTATTTAGGGTGAAAAATCTTACCTGTCATTACTGGAAAACAGATCTGAGATGGTGCTGTTCATCCTGGATTATGCTGTGCCGAGGTATCTGGTCAAATGATGTGCATTGTTGTTTACAAATGCAGCTGGATGATGATATGTGCACTACTGGCTCGGTTTAGTTGCTGAGTGAGAGCCTTCGATATCTATTGCATGAGAAACCAAACCTCAAAACCCCTAACCTAACTTTAATATAAAGGTGGGCTAAGTGCCAATTTGTCACTTCCTTTTGCTGTCATGCTTTTTTATAGAACCGCAAGTCCACATCTGCAAACGTTAAGTGGTGGTTTAAAAGATTGCAGGTGCTGCAGTCTTTCTGGTTTTGTAGAAACGTTTCCAGACATCACTCTGTGCGTCAGTGCTACTCTCTTATAGCACTTATAGCACATCATTCACAGCATACACTCTACATCAGTGGACTCCAATCTATGTTGGCTGATGGACCACCCTCTTGACCCAGAAACAACACAGGGACAGGTTGAGGTCACACCCCCGCCCCCCCTTATTGTTTTCTTATTATTATTGCTCATTTTCCTTTCATTCCCTTTGTAAACACAACTATCACCGAAACTAAATCCACCTAAATAATTGTTTTTTTGCAGGAGTGTTTGCTTTATACTGTACTATACTTTGCATTTTACTTAAAAGGTTGTAATTTTTGACTCTGGTGCTAAAACTTAAACAAAATTAAGTACCATCTCTCATTGGAATTTGTCTATAATATTTTATATTTTGTTTGACCTGTCCACTTCATGTCATCTTGCCGTGATTATCAGGTATAGATTTTTATTCATCTATTCTCTTACAGGTGACTCCATGCAAATGTTGCAATAGAATGATGTCATGATACATTTTATATATACTTTCATAAACTCATCATGTTACATGGAGGTGAAGAGGAGGGTTTTTTTCTTTTCCGTTTCTATGCCTGTGCATGTTTAACTTTTTTTTTAACTCAAACAAGTTATTTTCTCTGTTTTCAAATTACTGCAAAAGCTTTGTTGTTGTTTTTTTTTAACTTTTTATTTTTCACATTATGATTATAGCATTTGCATGCACTGTTAAATGTTTCAGCAATGCGGTACATTTCCGGAATGACTCAAACCACACTAACCCGAAGCCAGTAAAAATGTTACGTCTGTGTTTAAAGTTCACACACGCACAAACACACACATGCACACACTTTGCAGCACACTCTTTCAAGTCTGTGAATTTCCCCGCACCGTATCAAGGTGCCCGGTGGTGCGTTAATATTCTGATCTTACGGGTGTGTTGGATGTCTCTTTCTCTGTTGTGTCTCTGTGGCTGGAAATGACTCTCAACTGTTGATTCATCCAGCGGGATCTGGGCAGCGCTTTGAACAGTGTCTTCCTAAACTTGTCCCCTATGAATGCATAGATAACTGGGTTCACACAGCAGTGAGACAGAGCAATGATCTCTGCCACATGAATGGCAGAGCTGAGTGTGTTTGTCACCTCGCGTTCTTTCAGGATGTCAAACAGCTGCAGTGTTTGAAGGAAAACTAGGACATTGTAAGGCACCCAGCAGACAACAAACACACACACCACAGCAAAGATCATCTTCACGGCTTTGTGCTTGTTGGAGTTCCTTGACCTCTGTACTACAATGAGGATTTTTACATAGCAGTAGACAATGATGGGAAGACACACAAATAGTCCCACAGTGATCTCGCTGAAGTTTCGGAACAGCGTCCAAAATCTCACGCTCTCAGGTGGATAGAATGGCTGACAAAGCAGGGTGTGGTTGTCAAAGGAATCTGTCACCATGGTTGCAAACGTCACCTGAGGGATTGCCATGGCGATAGATACGACCCAGATGGTGAGACTCGCTGCAGTTCCAAAGCAAAGTGTCCGTGCACGCATGGCTGCCACGGCGTGAACAATGGCCAGGTAGCGGTCCACACTCATTAGGGTCACGAACAAAGTCCCACTGTAGAGACCCACCTGGGGGAGAAGAGCAGAGAGAGATCCATGTCTCTACTGAAAGTTGAGTGAATTAAAGATTTAACAGGGTGGACTGGTCGACCATAAACAACCTCAAGGGAAGATGAGGTCATTCCCTCGTTCCCCTCTATTGAGCAAGCAAATGCTGCTGCTCTTCCCCTGGACATGTGACTGGAGTATCTAACTCTTTTAATGACAGTTTTATGTGATTCTGTTCTGTTAAATATTGTGTTTTAAGCAGTTTCATCTAATATATTTATTTTATATTTTGCTGCTGAGAAGTTGCTGTATAGTATGAAGTATCCAGATTACATGAGGGTTGATGTGGTATTTTATTTGTATATATACTATGTATATACCACACACATTGTTTGTCGAAAACATTCATGTTTTCACGGTCATTCATAACTTTATTTTTTCTTCCTATTTTGACCTTATTGTTGTACGGTCAAGAATGTTTTCGCAGGCTCTGTTCCATTCGGCTGGGCCTCGATGTTGAGGATTTTTTTACCCGCCATCTGCTGGTAAAACTTTTGTTTTTGCTTCCAATTCTAAATAATGCTACTTAATCCTAAAAAATGTGAAGGTATGTCAATCCTTCGCGCTTTGTTATGTGATCGTCTATGCTTCATGCAATTTAATCTTTGGTTTGTGACGTTTTATTGTTTTTTCTCTTTTTCATTGCCAGTTTTCTTGTAGTTCATATTGTGCATCATAAAGGCTGTTTCTAAATTCTATTTTATCCCAAAAAAATATCTTTATACTTCATAGCAGTTTTCCTCTCCTTTTATCTAATCCCTTAATTATCTTGAGCTCTGCCGCTCATTTTAGATAAATCATCTCTGTGTTAATCCAAAGAGTTTGTTTTTCAGCAACTTGTGGTCCGGTGGTCACATCCCGAACAAAATGGAAATATACAATATTCAGTCTGTTAATGGATGAAATTCCTGTAAATCTAAAGAGAATGAAAGTATGTTTGATTAATCTGTAACCTGCACCTTCTCTGTGTATCTCCTAATGTTTTTTGTGATTTGAGGTAGAAGAATTAAACACGCCCCACCTGATAGACCCCGGTCATCAGTTTGCACGGAATAATTCCATTAAACTCCTGGTTGTGGGAGCTGTAGGCCCAGAATGGCAGAGACAGAGCCATTATGAGGTCCGATATGGACAAGTTTAGAAGGCAGACATCCGTCATACTCTTTAGTTTCATGTGCCGCAGGAGAACCCACAGAACAGTGATGTTCCCTACAGATCAATAAAAAACATAACAACATCTATACTTTAATATCTATGATTGGTAGTTCTTC
The DNA here is from genome assembly GCA_900303265.1 of Brotula barbata. Classification (NCBI taxonomy): domain Eukaryota; kingdom Metazoa; phylum Chordata; class Actinopteri; order Ophidiiformes; family Ophidiidae; genus Brotula; species Brotula barbata. The sequence goes on along the minus strand of OMNV01000389.1, from coordinate 64,483 downwards.
AATTGTTATTTCTGGTAACTGTGGATATCTTCTAATTATACATCCATCGATGTATAAGGTCCAAAATGTGAAGTACATAGATTAACATGGGAAGGTGTATTTGTTAAATATTAGCTTTTAGACTTACCGAACAGACCAAAAATAAACAGCAAGTAGAGAAGAACTGGCAAGAACAGAAATCCCTCGTGACCATCTTCATCATCATCATCATCATATAGGTAATAATAATCTGTTGAGTTCATGCTGCTGAGAAGGAAAAAAGAACAATGAGAAATTATTTTAATTTCAACAATTGATTAACAGTATTCTTTTTTATGAGATTTCTCTTTGTGCTTTTATTTCCATAACATTTTAACACACAACTAATTCCACCGTCATCTGGCTATGGTGAGTATGAGAAGTAAACCCCCCAAACACATTAAATGCCACATTACACATAAGTCAGTATTAGACATGGGAATCCACCTAAAACATTTTACTGGAAGGTCTTACATGCCTTGTAATTCTACTTTGAAAACATTTTCTTATCAGTCATGCTTAAAGACCTTCTGTCAGAATCTGTAACCGATATTTCCAAAATGACTCCACTTTAAACCTAGAAACACTTCTTCGAATTTGAAAGAAAAAACCCCAAACAAAACAAATGTTGAAAAAAATAAAATCAAACTTGTCAAGTCCAAGTGTGAATTGTAGGATTTTCTTTCAATGAAAGTCATTATCTAAACATCCAGTTTTACTAACCATAATCAAAATTTGGGGATCTCTCAAAACCACATTACAAACATTTCTTTCACACAGTTGCGCACACACCCCCTGTCGCAGCACTCTTGCCGACCCTCACTTCCTGTGGCTGGCTTTGTAGCTACATACACACACGCACTTCCTCACTATGCTAGCAAATGAAAACAAACACAGTTCATCATAATAGCAAATACGAATAAAGTGATAAAAACGATAAAGAATTTGGTTGCTTACCACTGTCTCTGTCTCAGTCTGCCTACACCTAGGTTGTATCCTGTTGCTTTGGGTATCAAGCGCACATGTCAGCCAGTCAACATGCATGGCACACTTTTTGCTCATTTCTGGTAAGATGTGCTCCAGGTATTGCTGAATATTATTTCCTCTGCATTGGATGACTTGATGAGATGAGATGTGTCAGTGTGGTTTTCTGGTAAACGTCCCTTTGTGCTCTAAAATGTGGGCAGGAAGGTGCAAAGGTACAGATACATTTGTTTTTCTTTCTTTGTCCTTGTAGGGAAAACGTATTATGTAGATAAAATGCATAAAATGCACATGCAAATACATATAAATAAAAATAGGAATTAGAACTTCAACTGTAGTAAATACCAACTAGTATATAGCCAGTGGTACCAACTAAATGCTGAAATCAACCTACAAATATGTTACATGTGTTCAAATATACATTATTACAACATTATTTTAACAAAGAAGCACTCAGACTTATGGTTCATTTGTCAAGCAGTAATTTTTCACTGTTTTACTTTAATAATCCTTGAGGGGAAATGAAATTTCAACAGCAAGTGCAAACCGGATATAGCAAGGAAACAGATATAAACAACATAAATGAAAACAGAAATAGGAAGTTGTACAGACAGAAACATCTTCAACTCCAGGTTATATTCAGTGGCACTGAACATTTCAACATGGAGAGAGAAACAAAAATACATTGAAAAAACATGACTGTGACCTTAATTAGCTTAAGTATATTCATATTCATGTAAACAGATTTGGCATTTTGTAACACCTTACACTCATCATCAAGGTTTATTTTAAATTCCAGCGAAATAAAATAGATCAAATTGTAAGGTTTTATTCAAAAGATACCAAATATATGATCATATGTATAAGGATAACCAACACATCCAGAAAAAAAAGAAAATTTTAAGGGAGATTAAAAATGCCACAGCCTAAAAAGAATCAGACGTAACATAATTTGGGATTTTTTTCATCCCTTTTGTAGAAATTAAGAGATTTTTCTTATTCATTTTTGAAGTATACTGACTTGATGTATTCATGTGACAAGGCCCATTAAAGATATCCATAAAAAATCCTTTACATGCCCTCAAGTGTTTGCCACTCCATTTACCCGTATTAAAGGGAGTTACATTTCTAAACAAAAGATGTAATTCAAAAGAGCACGCAAAGCGAACGGCTAAAAACCAAAATTACATATAGGTATGCGTATATTTGTAACCCATGTACAAAACTAGCATGCGAACATTTGACACATTTTTAAGGTGTTATAGGCACAAAGTTTGATATTATCCTATTAAAGGTAAGATTGTGACTGTGTCAGGGTGCCCAGTTACAGTCATATGAAGTATAAATGTCATGATATGGAGGGCGGGCAAGATTCTGATTGGTTGAATCATCATCGGCCCCTAATAACATGATGGGTTACGATAATAATAACTATGTCAGGATAATAGAAGGATTTCTGAAAACTGTGGGTACTCTAATGGCAAATCTCTTACATCCACCTTCCACCTACATGACGACAGTGGTGGTGGAGGACTTGGACATGAACGAGTTCTTCCTATGAAAGCTCTCCGACATATTGCGGCTCCGAGGCAGCCATTTCCCCAGCAGCTGTGACACACGCCGCATGAACTTCTGTCCGACAAAGGCATAAATGATGGGGTTCAGGCAGCAGTGTGCATAAGCCATGGCCTCGGTCACTTGTAAGGACAAGACTATAAGTCTGGTTTTACTACAACCCCTCCGCCAAGTGCCCTCCTTTTGCAAATAATTCAAGAGAAGGACAATGTTGTAAGGGGTCCAGCAAAAGAAAAAGACCCCCACTATGATGATGATCAGCTTTACCACACGGTGCTTCTTAGTGCTCCTCATCTTTGCTAGAGTGGGGATGATCCTGGAGTAACACACTACCATCACCAATAAGGGAATCACAAGACCCAAAATATTCATAGTGAGGAGGTCATACTGCGTCCAAGCATGATTTTCCGGGTCAAAACTACATGTCAGTTCAGAGGCCACATTTTTGACAGAGGTGAATATGAAATTTGGCAGACTGATACACAAGCTTAGCATCCACAAAAACACAGCCATGGCGGTGCCTGCTCTCACAGTGCGATGCTGTGCCACCCTGTGTGCATGCATGATGACCATGTAGCGGTCCAGCGTCATGACGACCATGAAGAAGATGTTACTGAAAAATCCCAGGTTGTGGAGGCCAGAAGCAAAGTGGCACATAAAATCTCCAAATACCCATTGTCCATTGGAAGCGTAATGGCAGAACAAGGGCAGCGAGAGGACGAAGAGGAGGTCAGAGAGAGCAAGGTTGCAGAGGCAGATGTCTGTCATGTTGAATTGGTTGCGGTGTTTGACCAGAACACACAACACCAAGCCATTACCTTAGAAGATAAAAAAAAATTCTTAATAAGTGTGCTCTCAGTCTCTCTCTCTCTCTCTGTCTCACACACACACACACACACAGAACACACCTATGAAGCCAAGGATGAAGACCAAACTGTAGAGTGCAGGTTCAAACACTCTGCTGAACTCCCTCGCATTGCCATTCTCACATAGGACATACTCATCCATTCCACCATAGTAATGAGAGTAGTCAAACGCGGTGGTATTTACGTCATCTTCTGCGGAGAGAAAATGTAAAATTTCAAATTAGTAACAGTATCCACACTATACACTTTAAAGGCTATAAGATCCAAAAATAATTCTAATGTATACACGTCTGATATAGTCTACAAGGAACGTTATGTTGTGAATGTTTTTTTCACCGTTGTACTGTTATCGAAGGAACATGACAATGAAGGTGACTCTACTGACTCCTGCTGGCTAAAATGGGTAATACACTTATTACTTGCAAATTCAGCTACCATTCAGGTCCAAACAAGAACTAAATTTGAAATTATGAAAAAAAGAGATGGAATAGAAATAAATCAGGTTTTCAAACACTGTTGCTGCTGTAGCTGGTTCATATTAGGCAGCATGCCAATGGACAGATTACACCCCCATGAACAACTGTACATCTTACAACAAATTTTTGTTTGTGCCATTAATCTGTATATGTCTCGTGTTGTAAATATTAATTTTGAATGTAAAATTCAGATTGCTACAACTTTTCCATGGCTAAATATTGCTATTACTCAAGATATTATGCAATGACTGCCACAACTGCTATGTTTTATTAAATTATTTCACCACTTTTGAATGATATTACATGTGACTCCACTTATGCAGCACAAATATTTCTGACAATTTTTCACATATTAACTTCAGAATTTGTAGCAGGTCTTAAAATGAACTAGCCCAATAATAATGTAGCTAAATTGGACATTTGTTAAAAACTGGCAGCATTAAGTCTGTAGCATTTGTATAAATTACTTAGCATAAAAACTTCAAGAACTCTGAAATATTGAAGAAATTGTGTTTTTGAAGATGTATTTACCTGACATGGTGATATTTCAGTATTGGACCCTCCTGTCAGGTCACTGTAAACTTGAGAGCTCCTTGATCCTGTGTCTGGTTCTCTATTGTCGTGGTACAGAGTAGAGTGGTGAATAATGGTTTTAAAACAGTCCCCCTAATGATTGGTGGCACAGGAACAGCTGTGCTGATGTGATTTCCTGTTTATTGGTTTACTGTGAATGTCAGATCAGCACCAGAGGGTAAAAGTCGACACGTTTTCACAAGTTTACACTGATGTTATCTTCGCAAAAGAGAACAGGTTGCTCATACAGTCAAAAACATGCCTGATGATGATTATATTATGGTGTCAGTATTTAAGTATAAAATGTTTTGGGTTTTTTTGCAATTCTGCAAGTCTATCATCTATTTTTCTTCTGTTTACATTATTGGCGTGAGCGAATAATTAATTTAATGTAATTATTTATTTTAATTATTTATTTTAATCATTTATTTCATTTATTTACTTTTTTGAGTAATTTATCAAGTGGTAAACGAACATTTACTATTGATTATGGCACTTTTTTTTCTTACATACAACAGCTACCTGTACCTCAAATAAAAGAACTGACAATATGATTGATTAATGAAATTATTTTTGTTTGTTTACCTGGTTTGCTTTTAGTTTGTTTATTGGGTATATGTCACTAATACTACCACTGCTACTACTACTACTACTATTATTATTATTATTATTATTATTATTATTATTATTATTATACTGAGTTTGTATTATGGCCGTTGACTGCTCCCCTGTGGCAAAAAAAAATAATGCAGGGAGGAGCATAAATCATGTTAGCGCAGAGCATGCTGGGACAATGTGATTTCTCTTCAGTGCATACTAAATACTACTACTGCTACTACTACTACTACTACTACTAATAACAATAATAATAGTAATAATAATAATAAAGAATGTAATGTCAGCCTATTTCTTTGTTTAGTTTTTATTCATGTGTACGAATTTCTAATTATTTGTGATCCATTTTAATTGTCTTAGCTCCAGCTGGTGCTCCTCAGTGAATTCCCAGTGAGGATGATTGACATTAGTTTTGCTGACGAAGGCGGGCCATATAGTTGCGTCAAGCTAGAAATGTTCAGTTTGCACACTGAACGGAAACCAGACTGAAAAGGGAAAATTTCACTTTTGGAAAAAGTGTGAATGTCAGTTATTGTTAAAGTTAATGTGTGATTTCATTTTTTTTTTTGTTGTTGAAATATGGATACTTTTACAATTTAATTATTTTACAATATAATTATTCAGATGACTTGTTCTAAAATTCACAATTTTTTTGAGCTGCTCATCGCTTAAATAACTGCGACCATGAGAACATTACAACCTGATGCTTTTTAAGGGATTATAGGTCAAATAGATCGGAACCATTGCCATTGGAAACAATTCGAGAAGAGCAGGTATAAGAGAAATGCAGCAGGATTCCATCTTGTACTGTGATCACACGCACTGTGATTGATACACAAAGTAAGGACAGTGCTGTTATGACAATAATATTTTCAAATGATTCTACATGCAACGCATAAATTAGGATAAGTGACAACGTTTGTTAACTGTCCAAAAAACACCTGAACAAAACAGTACAGCTAACAGATTGACTTTTGACTTTACTTAACATTTTATCAAAATATACAGACAGATAATTATATGTAAAAATTTTAACATGTATTGTGACAATGAATGATCAATGGCGTAAACAAATATTGTACAGGTGATACATTTATTTTTAAATCATATTGTACTAATGTAAAAGTATGTTACATGGGCTGTATTACTGCTATCAACCAAACAAAGTATATGCTATTGCTATATTATTATTATTATTATTATTATTTATTAACCCTGTTTGATGTCTTTTGAAACATTTGTATATTTTGTTTTTTTAATGAAATATTGTATTTACTTTTTATGGCTGCTGCGCATGTGAAGAGCCCAAGACAAATTTCACACTTTGTAGGACAATTAAGTTAATATAATATAATGTAATGTAATGTAATGTAATCTAATTTTTACTATTATTGTTACTATTGTTTTTGTTGTTTTTATTATAACTGAAACTGTGACATCTTTTAGTAGTTTTCACCAAATGATGATACAATCTCCATGAATAGTTGAAAACTGAACACCACTTGTAAATTTAGATTCATTATAAAGACAACAGTGGACCCATGGTTTTTGCATGAAATTAGCTAATAGTCTCTGTCATTTCACTTGTAAATGCAGGTAAATAAAGGTACTTATTTTTACTTCATCAGAAAGAATAAGAATTTTGTTATTTTTAACCATTTGTAAAAGAAAACCCTTATTTAGCGCCTTTGTGTGCTTTTATTTTGAATTCACCTTGTACCGGAAACGTCATGTGTCACAATAACAAGCTTGAAAATGGTTGCGGTGAAATCAGACTGGGTTGGCGAACATTATATCAAGTGGATTTCGAGCCAGTGGCTATGACTCCGTGAGCATGTTTAGACTAGAATAAGTTAGAGTTAAGTTCACCGAACATTAATATGTGCCTTTTCTGGTATCTGTTTAGTCTTTAAAAGCCTTTTTGGCCACTTTACGGTTTGTTGTGCTCCTGTGTCATCTCTTCGCACTGTCACTTGTTGGACCGCCTAACCGCGTTATCATATACGCTCATTTTCAAACGGTTTTTATTTGTAAAGCTGTCTGCAGAAAAGCTAATGGTTATTTCTGTGCTAGTTTCAGGTAATAATGAATATTTAAGTGCAACAGTGGACCTAAGGAGCCCAGAATATTCTGTATTATTTGAACTTGGAGATACAATCAAAGTTCCACATTCACAACAATGACGGAGTCCTCAAAACCGCCTGTTGGGTAAGTCACTAAAACTAACTAACGCTCTGATACTTTTGCTTTATAACTTTTGATTGCTTTTTTTATCAGTCAGTTCCAAGCACTAAAGTGTTGGCGTAGCTAATGTTAACTTATATGTAAACTTACAACCCTCCCAGTGATTTTATTTATCTATTCACAATCAACGCTGCACTTATAATCTGAATATTCCATTAATACTATTTAATACCCTTTACAGTGACTTTACATTACTTTTGACCTGTTTTTTGAATGACCATTTTCTTAAGAACTCCATATGAGTGTGAGTGTGTCAAATTGATAAATCAATCTGATTTATCTTTAAAAACATTAATACAGCTGAGCTATTTCCATTATGTCACATCATTTTGACTGCCGTTCATAATGTATATGAACACCTGCACCTATTAACTATAAAACAGTTGTTCTCTAAAAACAATACTGACAAAAGGGAACGCTCCAGAAGTCTTATTAACAGAACAATTCACAAGGTAAGCGCAATGCAATAGTGTTATTTGTTGCTATTGAATGGAACTGACATGGTTGTTTGCTTATTGAACAACAACATCAAAAACATACCTCTAGTTTTGTAGTTCGGGGTGTGGCTGGTATCTGATTTTGGCTCTTTGCTCCATTTGTCACAGTATCTGTTGAGCCCTTGTGTTGTTGCAACTTGTACCCCAGTATCTAACCCTAGCATCTATCTGTTACCATGGAACAATTTGACCGTATTTAATTTGATAAATAGATGTTACAAATGTTTTTACGGAAATAAATAACTCAGCCTCCCTCTGTTGCCCAATGACAAAACCAACAAAATCATGTGCTATACTTTCAGCCTATGATGTTTCACTGTGTAATGATTAATCGCTGACAAGAATTGACAAAATGCTGAGTATAATGATTCATTCAGCAATCTCAAAGTTCATTCATTACGGGATTACTTTAAAGGCAAAGAGCTCTTAGCTTGTCTGGTGTCAAGTATATAAGTAGCGTTAGAATGCAGCCTGTATAAAAAAAAGAATGTGAAGTCTATAAAGTGTGAAGTTTACAGAGAGAGTCTCATTAGATATGAGTGGAGGTTGTGGACTGATAGATTACTTGTCGGCAGCTTCAACATAATTGAAAGATCTTTTTTTTTGCATCTGACGGTGCATCCTCCTTGCACAGGAAATTAACTCTGCTCTTTCACTTTATCAGAAGTGCAAGAAGGATACTGTCTAGTTCTCTTCTGACCTTTTGAGAAAATGTCTCTTTAACCAGATACCCTTTAATGCTGAGATTTCAGACAACTAAGTGGTACCTGGCTGCTTTACAAAGAGGAGTAGTCACAGTGGCAGTTGGCACTGAAACCAAATCGTCTTTTCATCCAGTCAGTGTGTGACACTTCTATCTCAAACATTACCATGACAACTTCCATTGTGATTGCTGTCTTTCGTCATCACACAGTGAGTAGCTATTTTACTACAGTGCTGAGTTGTAATGAAACCCAGCTCATAAAACCATGCTCACACACAAACATGCCACAGACAGAACAGACAAACAAGGATTGACAATTCCGGCCATTTGAATGAAGTTAAATTCATTTGTATCTGGCTTCTGAAGTCTGATATGTACATGAGTGTGTGTATATGTTAGTGTCTGGAAAGACTGCCTGTGTGTGTGTGTGTGTGTGTGTGGAGAGGTAGAGTGAATGAACACTCAGTTCTTGGCCAGTCTGTAATTAAGGATACACAATAGGCAACCTTTGCTCCACCGCAGACAGGATGAACACCGGTCTCTTGCAGAGTGACATGCATTGGGATCAGGATCAGACATCGTGTCGCAGTCTATCTTTTCGTCACTGTGATGACAACTTTCAGCAGGTTTTTCATCACACCAGATGAATGCTGGTTTTACAAAAAACATATGTCACTCGAGCTGAAGTGCGAAAACCAGAAATAAAATTTCTGTTCCTTTATTAGGTGGGCTTGCTGAACATGACTTGGCCCTGGAACCTGCTCCTGGTGTGGTGTGAAGTGAATCACTCTGTGTGTGTGTGTATTTAGAATAGAGTTGTTTCCTTAGTCATAAAGTCTGCAGTATGAATTGTCTTAATTAGCACACTGGTGTTTTCCACTACGTGTCTGGACATGGTGTGTTTGTGTGGAGAGAGAGCTTCCGTCCAGAGTCCTTTAATTAATGTGGTTTTGTTACATGCTTTTAATTGTATTATTTAGGGCTACAAAATGCCACATAAACAACATACTGATTTAAAAAACAGACGTAGAATTAAGAAGCAAGAGCTCAAATGAATTACTGCATTCCTCATGAACCACTTTGACGTAAAATTACAATTACCATGTTGTTATTTTCTTCAAAGTGTTTTACAGAGCTGTTACGAATTTAATAGACCTTTCCTACTCTTCTGTTTTCAGTAGACTTAATTTTGTGATGTGGAAACCTTGTTGGTTTATCCTTAGTCTTGTGACTTCATCTCCCTGTCATGATACAGCACACACACCTTCACCTTCACTTTAGCACACAGGCTGTATGCATTTCTAATTTCTGACGTTTTCCTCACTTTCTTTCTTTCACCTTTCAGGGAAATATTTCTGAACAAGATCAATTTAAGTAAATTGAAATATATATCAACTGCAACATCCTGATAATCTGCCTCACTCTTGGTAGGCCAAATAGTTTATCCTTATATATACATTTATTGTTTGTTCAGCTTTTAAACAGACTCTCAGTTTGGCAGATTTTACAGATAATTGCAGTATAACATTACAAACAACTGCCAATTTTATCTCAGCACACACCCTGAGATAATTATTGGCTACCGAGTGTCCTGTTTATGTGTGTTGAGGCATGCCCATGTCCAAGTGGACTCTTGTGCAGCTCCATGTGCAGCTACTGTACTAAAATGTCATTTTCCTGTGTTTGTCACTCATTCAGTTTCGTACACTTAGAGGTAGGCTAAGTAATTTAAGTTGTCTTTAAATATTACTGTTATGTCTCTTTCTGCTGGACTCTCAAAAGACGCCAGACTATGACAGATTCAGACATACCACAAGCAGACTAAGCACAAATTTTCCTTTATTTAGATTTTTTTGACTTGTGTGGTCGACCACAGTGGTGACTAGGGTGTTCCCTCTTCTTTTTTGTACTGGAAGGTTATTTATACCATTAGCAAAGAGGGAAAAGTTTTACTTTATGCGCTCAATGGTCACATCTGGACATTTACACATATATTTTTACGATTGTTTAAATTTAACTCCTAAAACAGCTGAGACTGGCAAACTAGAGCGTGCTGGAGTCTATGCATTGTTGGCAGTGGTACAAGATGTGTCTGGTAATACTGTATTTTTATCTCTTTCATAAGCTATCCGATAGCTATGCTGCACTAAAAATACAACACTTAGTGGGTGCAGATGCTTCCATGAGCTTGTTCTGCAAGTGTATAATCTAACAGATGTGTTCAGATTTGTATTTCTCCAAATTACGTGCTAACTTAACATGCTAGATCATATAACCTTTACTCACTTTATGGGTGAAAGTATGTATACAGTGGAGACTGTAAAAGACTGATATACATTATGGTTGTTCAACTTTGTCCGAGGCATAGTCTAGCAGTAAACTTTCAACAGTTCTCAATTAACCATCCATCCACTTTATATCCACTTAATCCTGGTCAGGGTTTCAGTAGCAACAAGTTCCAACAGAGCAGCCAAGATGTCACTCCTCAGCTACTTCTTCTAGACTTTCTTGGGGATCACTAGATGTTCCCTCAACAGCTGAGAGATCTTCATTGTGTACTGGGTCTGTCTGGGGGTCTCCTCCCAATGGGACGTGCCTGGTACACCTCCAAAGGGGGATGTCCTGGTGGTATCTTGTAAGGTGACCACCTCAACTGAGTCCTCTCAATGTGGAGGAGCATTGGCTGTGCTTATAGGCCCTCCTGGACCACGGACAGTGAGCCCCGCCACCCTATAGAGAAACCCCATTTCAGCCTCTTGTATCTGCAATCTCATTCTTTCGGTCACTACCCATCGCTCATGACCTTAGATAAGGGCCAGAACAAAGACTGACTGGTAAATGTCCGCCATGTCCTTGTACAGTTCCTGCATTACTGCGGCCGCTGCACCCACGATCAATCTCCCGATCCCTTTTACCCTCATTCGTGAATAAGATATGAGATACCTGAACTGTTCCACCTCCATCAGCCACAAACGCCTCAAGTGCGCGTTGGAGATCACCGTCTGATGGTGCCAAAAGGATGACATCATCTGCAAATGGCAGCAATGCCACCTTCATGTTACCATACTGGTCTCTCTCTAGAACTCGGCTACACCTTGATATCGTGTCCATGAAAACCACAAACAGGATAGGAGATAAGTCACACCCATGTCTCCTCTCCTGTTCGTGGTACACCCACCTAGAACAATACTGACTTAATTCCAAGTATAATGTGTTTATAAATTGTATATGATATAGACATGGCTCTCGAGTGTACAAGGACCGAACGGCTTGCAGAAACGGCCCTGGACAACAGCCTTGGAGAACATGAGTGTAAGCTCCTCCAAATCCACAATATACATGTAGACAGATTGGGAACTTAGCTGTGCTCCCTCGATCATCTCTGACAAGGTAAGATGATCCATTGTTCCACAGCCAGGATGAAAACCGTATTGTTCCTTCTGAATCCGAGGTTCAACATTTGGTCAGTGTCTCCATTACAGCACCTTTGCATAGACTTTCCAAGAGAGGCTGAGTTATGTGATTCCCCAATAAGTGGAATAATTGGTTAAAAATAGGGACCACCACCTCGGTCTGCCAGTTCAAAGGCACTTTTCCCCATGTCCACATGATTTTGCAGAGTTGAGTCAACAAAGACAAAGACATCCCCACAACATCCAAGGCCTTCAACATTTCTGGATGGAGCAACCAGCAATCTCAGTGACCTCTAGAAAGGAAACAGACTCTGACACCTCAGACTTTTCATACACACCAGGTTCAGGAGTTTCTCAAAGTGTTCTCTCTACCTCTTGAAAATATGCCCAGTCAAGGTCAGAGTTTTCTTGTCCTTACTGAGAACAGCCTAGGCGATGTACCTCTTTCCTCTCCTGAGTCGCGGAATGGTTTTCTAGAATCAATTTGAGTCCACTCGGAAGTTCTTCTCCATAGCTTCTCTGAATTCCTCCCACAACTTGGATTTTGCTTCAGCAACAGCTGTCTTTTTTGCCTGCCGATATCTTTCTTGAGAGTCAAGAGTCAACCTCAGCTCCTAACAGCTCCTAACAGATTCCACAATTGAGGTTTTGAACAGTAGCCATTGCCGGTTCGATCCCCGCCCGTCCATGTCGAAGCTCCCTAACCCTGAATGGTTACCTTGGCTGTCGGTGTGTGAATGTGTGAATGAATGGGTGAATGAGTGGCAAACATAGCTTTGGATAAAAGCGCTATATAAATGCAGTCCATTTACCATTTAGATGACTGCTGCTTCTGACCCAGCTCACCAACAAATTGACAGCTAAGCCTGAGGGTCCAGAACTTAAGGCTGTAGGTCTGCTGAAACGACTACATAGTCGATCATTGACCTTTGGCCTAAGGTGCTCTGATGCCATTTCTCAATTACGTGGTATTCACAATTTATTCTTCAAGCCCCTTAATTAACGCATAAACAACTACATCAATGTCTTCTTGTGTGGTTAGTCTTCCAAGTAGGAGTTTAAAGTGAGATAAAGTATGGTAGATTGTCATGAATTGGGCTTGTCCATAATCAAAGCAGTGTGTGCTGTTTGTCTTTACTTACTCCAATGCATGTGATACATGGGAAACGTTGGAGGCATCTAGACTGGCTGTATTTATAGTGTCTTGGTCCTTATCCATCTTATTTCATTGGATTAGATATCCTCTTTTCCTAGTTAACGATCGCTATGGCAGGCACTTTCTTTACCTTCACCTCAAACTGTACCCTGTGTGTCAGTGACCCGTATGCGTGTTCAGTACAGTGTATCAGCCTCTACGCTTGGTATGCAGCTGTCCTGGACTGCTTGGATTTATTTCTGGAAACCTGCTGTCATATGGTAGTCACTGTGGTATGTGGGTGTGTGGAAGAGGAACACGGACTGTATGTGTGCTTACAGATTCAACAGACTCTTGTAACACCAGCTGATAGGTCAGAGTTTAGGGATTGCACTGTCTCTTCAATATGTTGCGATGGTTTGACACACTGCTTTATCATAGTGTCTCTAAGTTAACAACAGACAGAGAGATAATTAAATAGTGGCCTAAGTGTCTGAAGTGTTTTTAAAAGAGCATCAGTGGATACTACACGCAAAAATAAGTGATACTTGGAAACAGACTTAGAAGTGTTAACTTTTTCTAGCTGAATAGCTAGAGAAACTGACCTAAATCTGGAACAACTGATGTCACCAAACCACATATACTTCAAAGGGATAATTACTGTGGCATGCCATATCTGATGAAACAGCATTTTTTTTTAATGATTTTTAGCATATTATACATCCACACGGTTCTGAAGTAGGGGGACTGAAACAAAACAAATGACGCTTGTGTGTTGATGTTTGTCTTCTGAAACAAAAGAATACACATCCTTTATTTATGTTATAATGTTCATTGTTTCCATTGATTAAATCCTTTTTGAGCAACTGAATTTGGTCCTATATAGTAAAAAATTGTCCAAGGTCTCATTTTGTAAGATTAACTTTGATAAAATGATGCCTAACTCTGCACCTGTTTGCCAAAAACCAACAAAAACTGTGACCAATGTGTTTTTCTTTCGTATGTCTCCAGTGGTTCTCTCTCAGTTAACAAGCAGCTTGGGGAATAGAGAAGCAGGCTAATTGTTATATCCTGCCATTTTGCTATTACATTCCATCTATCCCTGTTTCCATCTCAACTCAGTCTCCACCCATCTAGCCAGTTTTTTTCCTTTATTCTTGCTTTGGAGCCATAAGGGGCCTTGTGCCAGCTGAGTCCCTCATGCCTGCTTCCCTCTTTCGCCTCCATTCCTCTACTCCTGTGGGTCTGTGTGCCACCCAAGAGTTTTCTGTTGCTGGTGCCCCATGGAATTGTTGGCTCGTCACATAATCTATTGCGCATCCAGTAAATTCTACTGTCATTTCTCAACAGTTTTTAGATCAGAAATCCTTTTTTAATTTATCATAGCAGGAAAAAGCACAGATATAAAAATAATATTAATAGTATTATTAGCTTATTAATATTAGTGAATTCTAATGTACTCCTGTGTTAATCACTTTTAGAACTCTGCCATTTTAATCAGTGTGATGTGTAGAAAGCCAGCATGAGTCAGCAGGGTGTTGCTCAGACACAGGTGATTTGGGGTAGATTTGAAATGTCATAGGATCAAGTCTGCGAGCTAAGTCAATCAGGGCTTTGTACACATGGGTACAAATGGACTTAGTCAATTATCTAAGTGCTGAGCAGTCTCATATTGACAACATATGATTCCCTTCACTCTAGGTGTAAGACTGGCAAGGAATATGTTGGTGAAAACAATGAATAAGTCAAAAAATGACTGGTGGATATGATTAATAGGAAATAGGCAAAATATCATAAACAAACTTGATATTAAGAAAAAAAATTCCAAAATGTTTCAGCAAAGGTCTGCATTGGTGTTAGTTATAAATGGGCAGTTCAACCGTCGCAAAAAGGGAAGACAGACAGTGGGATGAATTTATTTCCCATTTTTATTTTAGTCTTGGAAACATACAGTATTTCAGACCTGTGACAGCATGCCTATGTGTCAGCAGTCACAAGTGGAGCAGAGAGGATGGGGTCGTAGGTTTGGGGTGGTATTACAGTAAATGGGTTTCTCTTGAAATGGAGACATCTGGATTACCTGGTACAGACTTGAGTTCATCACAGTACAGGTTGAATTTGAAATTTTCAAAAAACTGTAAGTAAGTAACTGTAAGCTTCCTAATAGATCCTTGGCAGTAACAATTCATTTTGAGGTATTAGCTTTTTTTTTTTGCTTTTGTCTGTGTTGGTTATTATGGTTATTATAAATTTATAGCACACACACAAGCAGATTGACACGAGCTGCAATTTTTTTCCAGTGTGAACAAATATTAATCCAATACAACCCTCTAACAATTTATGATTCACATTCATCAGAGAATACTTTGCAGCTCGACTACATTCACATTTTTCCATTCAGGTTAGCAGATGTGTTCCTGTGTATTTATTTGTCACCCAACTAAATCTGGCACTGGGACATGCTATTTATTATAAATTTGTGCTAACCCTGATACACCCACTGCATAATTGTGTGGCTGTTTGTTACATTGTTTACATTGATTGAAAAAAGAAGCTGCAATTTGTGGGTTGTTAAATGTAGTTTTTGGTCAAATGTTAATTTTATGGGTGGTACGTATTTGAACAAATGATGTGATTACTATATTAATACTGTGCTAGTGGTGAATATCCAGCACAGCCTTTTGCCTCATCATATGAACCATCTAATCATGATACTATTATTAAGATGAACTAGTCATGATTCACTATATCTATCTAAGCACAAAAAGTAGTATTTATCTGAGGTTAGTTTTGATGACCATTCAACTAGCGAAGCATCAAGTTTGGTGTCATTTTGTCTCTAAAACAAAATAATTAATGTAATGTTAAAATGTACAGACAGACACATATTGGCTAATACTCTCATAATCTTTGAGCCACTGTGTTTGGTGCCACTTATCCTCTGAGCAGCTGAGTTGAGTGGGGTTTAAACCACATGGCTGGTAATCTGAGCATCAAGGCATATGCTGAATTAGGAGGCTGTGTGCCTAGCAACTGCAAACAAATGCCTTCCTGGGTTCAGATGTCCCACGTACACATTTCAGAAGCACAGACAATTTCTTCCTCCATACTGCTTTGTCATTTTATCCCTCCCTGTTTATTGATATTTCCTGTTTCTTAGTCTTTCTCTGGGTCGCTCACTCACCCTTTGTGTGCATGTGTCCAGAATCCACAGCTGCTACTAAAAAGAGGTTCGTGCTCTTCTGCAGTCAAGTGGTGTAAATATAGGTTGCCATGGGGACTCCATGACACCAAGGGGTATGCTAGCTGTGTGTGTGTGTGTGTGTGTGTGCGCAAGGGGTGTGTCTTGTGGCTCCACAATATATATTGTTCAATGTGTCCAGTGCAGAATAGAGGGTTAAAATGTGCATGTTGATGAGTTTGAGAGTGTGCAAGTGTGTTGTTTAGTTCAAGTGGCAATAGCATGTGTTCATCTTGTTAATGTGTTTTATATGCAAATATAACAATAAAACTAGTTTTATGGTCAAAAAGAAGAGAACACCATGGGCAAGGATCAGATCATGCAACCACTTCTATGGTGGAATGAGAAAATATAGAAAGTATTTAAGTGTTATTCTAGTTTTGGTCCTCTGATCCTGCTTCCAGTAATCCCTGACTAAGACTCTAGGTTTTTACTTGACTTCAGTAAATGACAGGTAAGAGTAACATATTTTGGTTCTGGTTGCATATAAGAAAGTATATAATATAGATCATAGATGTTTCATAAATAGAATATATTACATGTAAGCATTATACATCCTTTACCAGCCTTGATTGCACTATTAACCATCAAGGAATCAGTATTTGCCGTTAAAACAGCTTAATTCTTGTTTAAACAGTTATTTGGGACATAACTGGAATGCTATATAATTTTGGTTTCATATGCTGTTTGAATTCTCAGAATGTAGAAAGTATGTCAAAGTGAATATAGGTCTGTGGTGCTGTTATTGCAGCCATTTAATCGGTTGCATCCAAAAGTGGGTTGTCTTCATTAGAGGATAGCGTCTCATTGTTTTAGCCTCCCTATTGTGTCAAACTGAATGGGCTCTCAAAGGTGCTGTTATCTCTCTGGCTGGATGTTAATGTTGTGTTCCCGTCTGACTTGGATTTACTGTATATCTATCCAGGGAGACAAATGGCTAAGAATGTTGCTTGGTAGGTTCTTGTCTTGATGGTCTTAATGTTGGTGACCCTGATTGGTGGCGTAACCCAGCTTTATTTACTTACATCCACAGCAGACATCTATTTTTGGAGTTGTTCAGTTTTTATCTGCGAGTTTGTTTGTCTATCTGACTCTCTCACGCTCTCTCTCCGGAATTTGCATTGGTGGGGATGGTGCTAACAGGGCACAGTCTAATATACTGTACAGTAAGATGTTCCATTATTTTCATCAAACCTTCCATAGTGGAACACTTGGGCTGTGTTTCCATGGCTGGGATAAATACAGTTACACGCATTTTCCCCTGCAGAAATGTGTCTGAACAGTGTTATGCAAGTACACAAGTTTGTGGTAAAATAGGTTGCCAGTTCTGAACTGGGTATATCTGGATTTTCACCTATTTGAACTGCTGGAGTACTCTCGTGGGCCCTATAATTTGAGGAACATTTTTGTATGTATTCTGAAATCACCTGACACCCTCACACCATTTTTATCTTTCTGTGTTGACAGTTTTCAACGTCAGCATTGATTTCTCTGCATAGTTGTGTTATTTCAATATTGTCCCTTATCTTAACTGATCTGTTTCACACATTCATGCAAAGACACACGCACGTGCATATATCGGGTGTACCTTAATCAAGAGCGAGCACAGCATTTGATTACCATGATCAAGAGTGAGCGCGTATTTAGGTCACGGCCAGTCTGACAGACAGGACCATAATGTAAATGCACAAAGGCAAATAGACACACACACATAGGCAAAGACACTAATCTGTTAATGAGGCTTACACACAGATAGCAAAACAGGAAGATTGGTACTTTTGTGCTCAGGCCCACCCTTTGCAACCATTACAGTTGCTTACACCCCACAGACTGAAATACAAAAATAAAAGAACATAGTTTGACACGCTCAAATATCTGAAGCTAACGCTGGATATGACATTTAGTGGGGCATAGTTTTGTACATTCTTTAGTGCTATCAGTTTCAACAATTCATGCATGCCGTGTTTATTTGTTCATGTCTCATAATCAGGCCTAAGCCCATAGGTTAAGCTACAGGTCAATAATAGCTGTGCACCACAATGAACAGATCTTTTTCGTATCAGTCTGTTCGCATGCGAGCTTGTCAGTGTGTCTGTCTCCATCTCTGTCTACGCCTCTGGAAGCCAGGCAACTAATATTTATCAGCCAGACTGTGACTATAACTGGCTTAAGGGTTGAGCTGATGGTCAGGTTACATCATTGATACATGAGATAACAGATCTCTGAATCATCCTCTGTCTCTGCATGATCATTTGTTCTGGCCTTCTGTCAGCATTTTACATGATCACAGTAATACAGACAAAACATCATTTACAAAGGTAGCTTTTCGTATTGACTTTTCATTTTTTATGTTTAATATGTGAATGTTCTGGCCGGAAATAAATTTGTATGTTATTACTAAAAATCCATTGTCTTTCTTTGGATGAAGCTGTATTTTGGAAATGCTAGTTTCCCGTGTTAAAGCAGGTTGACCTAAGGGAGGCTCTTGAACAATATAATTGTACTTTCATTCTCATCATAAGCTTGCCTCCCTAAAGCTTAGAGTAGACTTGACATCATTTGACCTAAACTCATGTGCCTATGATATCCTCTGATTCCTGCTTCTTGTTGCTCTCAGTTACTGTATTAAATCACTTTTAGGCTCATAGCTGCATTCCTAAGTCAAGTTATTTCAGTATAAGTTGAAAAAAAACATAATTTGCTTTTTAAGTCATGAGTGGTCTCAGTGTTTACCAGTTCAAAAGAAAAGAAAGCACAATGCCCCCAATAATAAGCAGTGGGGTGAAGTGAAGACATATCTTCTAGTTACTGATGTTTAGTCATGTGAAGAGAACAGAGTTCTGAGAAGTCCATTAGTAACCTTGTGTGGCTGTGTGCACAAACCATTTGTAACTCAGTCCCTGTTGAAGCTCCGCACTTACTGCCCCCCTGTGCCAGAAGAGAGTTTCCTGCTCCTCGATCTCTCCTTCTCCCTCACTCTCTCTCTTCTGTCTGGTGTTTGTGCTCACTCATTCTAACCTCTGTGGGAGATGAGGCTTTTCCTAAAAGAGTCTTTGTGCCTCTGAGAGAGAGAGCGGGAGAGAGAGAGAGGGAGAGAGAGGTGGGGGGGGGACTGAAATGTTATGTTGAGATAAACAGCAAAAGAGAGGGAGAGGGGTATACTAGCTGACTGTGTGAGTCTGGCCTGTGCCCAGTTCCACAGCTCTGAAGCTCCACAGAGACCAGTTTGTTTACCTTCAGGCACACACGTGAAAAATACAAAATGTTAGACTTATTATTATGAGTTGCTCATGGAGGTTTTCTGAATACCCTTCTCTCAATAATGACCTGCAAGTACAGGTATTGCAGACATTGTGATACATCCCTTATTATATCTATGTAAACAAACCCCTTCATAAAAGCACTATCAATATTTTTATTGACCACAGCTTTCTATATTAAATAATAAGTCAATGACACTATCGGACTATTGCAAGTGAGAGTTAGCTGATATCCGGCCTTGATGTTAATCGTTAACTTAATTCAGGTTAGAGTCCACTCTGGTATGTTCACGTGCATTCCGCCTTCTCTGAGCTCCTCTTGGTTTTGCACTGAACACCAGAACCTTGAGGATACTTGGGAGTACACACCCTTAAATGGATCCTCTCTGAGGCTCTACTGAATCCTTGCAACCGGATTTATAAACAATCTGAAAGAACAGTTTAGGAGCGCTTAATCAACACTGGAGGACTGTTTTTAATGTGAGTGGTACATTTTTTTGGTTTTTATCTAAAGCTAATATTTGTTCAGTTTCCGCTGAAACACTTGGCATATAGCAGCCATTTGTCATTGTTAGCTGTATGACGTGTTTGATTTTTGTCAAATCGTGTGTGTTTGCGTCAGGCTGAGAACAGAATATATTGTGCCGAGGTCAAATGTGCAGATAGTAGCCAGTCATGTCGGCAACATGTCAGTGACATCTGCCACATCTACGCAAGAACTAGCTTTTGGTTTGCTTATCTATTTTGTCTATTTTAGCAAAGCTAGTCAAAGCTCTGAACATTATGCATGTATTACATCTGAGCCAGCTCAGTAAGCTCTGAATAGAGACACAGTAATCTACCCAACCCACCATTCGTTAAATATTCCCAATTTAGTAATAATGTTATGCTCGATCACTCTCAGTCATTGCTATCAATTAGCATAAGATTTGATGTTATTCAGCTGTATGTCAAAGGATCAGGTAGATTCAACACTTGGATCATTTTGAAACTGAGATTAAAACTGATATACAGTAAATGCAATATAGTACAGATGAGAAAAACAAATCTTTTCTTCACAACATAGAAGTAAAAGCCTTATGAATGCTTTGAAACATTATCCTACCAGAAATTACGTGAGATAAGGAAAACTAAAACTTTTTAAGTTCATAAAATTGTCCTCCATAATTTTCTATCTTTGTCCTCAAACCAGAAAGAGAATGAAGACCCGTGCTCCACCTCCCCCGCTGGTCCCTCAACCTGCCCCACGCCATATTTTCAGGAGCACTGTACCTGACGGGGGAGAGCAGACAGGTGGAGATGCCAAGGAGAACATGCTTAGGCCCGCTGTGGAGTTACATATAACCTCACCACAGGGATACCAGACTACTGTAACAGAGGATGGCAGGTGAGAGGACAAGGGGAACACAAACCAACACGCATGTCTCTGTTTAGTACTACCTCAATTTCCAATGATTTTTGAGCAATTTGAGCAGCTCAAGCAGGCTTGGAGGCCCATGATTGTTGATTATTTAAATTTTGTTGAAGTTGTTCTTGAAGTATTCTTAATACAGCTCCAGGTAAACAATCTCAGGTATCGGCTTCAAACAAGAGGTGATGTGTATTGCTAATAAGGAGAAGAACTGTTTTTGGTTTGTCAGGTCCCATTCCTCTTGTCAGCACAAGCGTTGTCCCAGAGGAGATCCTCTCAGACCCTAATGGGCCTCTCTCCTGTGGGGTAAAAAATTCTCTCACACAGAACAGAAAGGGTTTCTCTTAAACAATAAGCAAACTGTGCCTAGCAGAGATACAGTATAACCTTCAGTTGTCTGATTGTTATACGGCACAATAAATTAAGCCAGTGTTCCAAATTTAGTCGTCTCGATAAGATAATTTTCATGGGTTCAGTACTCAAAATGACTATTCTTTAAATCTATTTCTGACCACAAGGTTGGCCATGTCATAAAGTCAGCTTCTGGGAACACAATATACTGTATTTATATCTTCATATGTGAAGATATGCTCTATTTAAGGTGCACCTGTCTGCACTACTCAATAATAACATTAGGTCCTATTTCATGAAGTCATGGATAAGAAAGGTGGAGGTGTCATAATGACTAAAAAGTATTATGAACTGATAACTGATGTGATTCAGCCATTCCTCACACACAATGCCGATCCATTAGTTCATATTATGTGTAAAAGTGGGTGGTTCACACAGGCTCAGTTAAGGATATAACAATGATGATACCAGCAATGAGATCAACAATGACAATGAAAACAAAACTTTGTGTACAATATGTACAATAAGGGTAATAAACAGCATACAATATTTTTGAGCATTAATCATAAAATAATATTGGTTCACTTAGCAGCATGTGGAGTGCAATGGTATATTATTAAAATATGATACAATACAACATATCATATTACTCACTGTTCAATGAGGGCCTCAGGTTGTAATCACTCAAATATTGGTATATTATTGTCAGGGCTGTGGTACATAAAACGAAAATGCACGAGTCAGCTCTCCATAAAGATGCTTTTATTTACTATCCACCAACGCTGCAGTTTGTTTCCTTGGGCTGTCTTCATTGCTTTTTTCCTGCCTTCTTTTTCACTCTCTCACATCTGTCACTCTAAAGCTTTCATTCTGTCTCTGTCTCTTTGTCTGTCAGTATTTGACTGAAATTGATTTTCAGAGAAATGCAGCATCACTTGAGCACATTTTCCTGTCTGGTACCTAATAACCACAGAACCAGACTTGAGAGCTTTATTTACCTGCAGTTTATCTACCGCATGTAAAAAAACACATCCCAAACAGCATCACAAGTTGTCTTTCAACCATCAGATGAATGAATGATTACCAGCATCAACCGAAAAACTCTCATTTTAGAACCAGACTGAAATGACCTGTAACTGAGAAATAACCTGCCAAAGCTGAACCGTTCTCCAATTAAGACAGCGTCCACCAGTTATGAAATTTTGTTCCTTTACAGGCAATCGGAGGATTGTTTAATGACTAAACATTGTGTTTTGATTCTATGACTTACAGTTCGCACAATAGGCCAAAAAGGCAAAGTATCCAGCTGACCACTCCCAAAATTTAATTGGTTTTTGCCTGTCCAACAACTGGACATGTCCAAAATTGTCCATTGTGCGTCTGTTATATTGTATCAAGTAATTACTCCTCTCTTCATTGTTAAAAGCAAGCTTTGTAACCTTAGCCTATATTTTCTTCTTCTCTACCTGCTCACAACCTCCTCCTCCTCCTCTTTCACTTTCTCCCCCTCCCCCTTCTCTCGCTTTCTTTCTCTCTCAGTAAGGCGTTGATGGACCTGCTGGTTGAGCTCTGTAGCCGCTACCATCTGAATCCATCACTGCACACCCTGGAGCTACTGACGCCAGAGGGCCAGCCTCTGGGCTTCAAGCCCAATGCACTGCTGGGCTCCCTCAACGTGGCCTGTGTCCTCATCAAGGAGAAAGTCTGGGAGGAGAAAGTGGTGCGCAGACCAGCACCAAAAGTGCCACAAGTAAGTCAAAGTGTTCTCTGAAACTGTATGTGGTCTTTATATTTGCTTTTTCATGTGTGCTTTCTGTTGTCAATTTTACACACACAAATTGAATAATAACAGTGTACATGATGGCATAAGATACTCCAAACATTGCCAGGTTCTCCAAATGCTTTTCTCTGCATGAAGCAGTTTTTAAGTCCAGTGCGCTAAACATTTGTACGGATTATATGAAAGTCTTTATGTGTAGCCCTTTGTAATGTCCCTGCCATTTCTACCTTTTACCACTGATTGCTGGCAGAAAGCAAGGCCAGTGGAACCACTGAGGGCACATGCTAAGGTAGTAAGCTGCTTCGGATTAAACCGGCTGAGCATGAAACTGGAGACAGTTAATACGCTTTTTTTCTGAGTGTGGCTTATTTGTTTCTGTCCCATTTGTATGACTTTCTCTTTCTGTCTCTGTTTTTATTCTTCAATTCAAGTGTTTGTGCTGTGAAGTATTTAGCCTTCGGCTGTTTGTTATTACAGGATTTATTTGGTCATATCTGCGGGGTATCAGCTCCATATCCTCTCTCTCTTTCTGTGTCTTTCTCCCTCCTCTCTCCTCCTACAGTTTGAATATTTGATGAGTGTGTTACCTTTAGTTACCATGCATTATTTCGCTGCTCTTCTCAGGGCTCACTGGCTGCTCTCCCTTCCTTTGACCTAACCTGGCCTTAGGCCAGACACTGACACATTTCAGACGTTGCTGTCAGTCATTCTTTTCCTCTGCTCTATGATTTTGACCCTACCACTCTCAACAAATTACAAACAATTACAAATTGTAAAGTAAATTGCAGCATATTGATTTTTTTCTGTTTAACACTATTGTTGCTGTACAAAGTAGTCTAGGGCTGACCATGGTCCATTATGTGTGCAGTTTGCACGTTCATCCTGTGTCTGCATGAGTTTCCTCCCACCTCCAGAGACATGTATTCTAGGTGAATTGGAGTATCTAAATTTTCATAGTTGTGTCAGTGTGACTGAGTTGTCTGTCTCTGTGTGTCAGCCCTGTGATCGACTGGCAACCTGTGCTGCTTTACGCCAAGTGATGGCTTGGATAGGCTCCAGCCACACCGCGACCCTAACATGAATAAGCAGTATAGACTGAGGCATGTCAATGCCTCCATATATTCATCCACCCATAACACTTGCATTCAAAATCTCAAAATAACCTGTCACAGAAGACACCTCGAGAACTTCAAGCACAATCATCAGGCTGGCTGTTATGTTACATTTTAGCACCACTGTATTATCTGACAGTGAATCAAAAAACTATGATCCCTGATGCAGTTTATGATGTTGTCTGTAAATGAAACAGCCAAATGAGAGAAAATATTAAAGTTTGATGCTTTTTGGATTTCACATAGCTTTCCCTTTAGGGAAACTGAAGGTGACTTGATTGTAAAGCCACCGAAGAACCATTTAGGAACTGTTCAGCCTCTTGACTCCAGAATGCTATGGGTGCATGTGCGTGTGTGTTCGTAGAGCGGATTAGAAGTTGAAGAGGCTGACATATGCCACTTAGTGATGAAGACCGCGTTACAGAGTGCCATGTCTGTCTCTTCTCCATAACACCATACACACAGACAGCTATGTATTGTGGCCTTATGTAATCCTCATGTCCCTTGCAACATTTGTAGTCTGTAGGGTGTGGTTACGTGGTACAAGCTTTAACTCAGTGCTGTGGGTTCGATTCTGGCTTGTGCTCTTTGCTGCATGTCATCCCCTTTCTCTGTCCTGTCCTCCTTGTTTGTCTCTACTGTGCCCATTATGATAAAGCAGAAAATGCCAAAAAAACAGTTGTAGTTTATTAGATTACGCTTCCACTGTCAGCAAGTGAAGTCTAACCTCAAGTTACTGATTATTTTAGTGTCTGCATTTTTTTCTGCAGTCCTCTCTTCATTTCACTTATTTTATTATTACTTACAGAAAAGCCAAAAATACAGAGCATATAAAGTACTCTGTTCAGTTAAGTTAATTCTTGCTCTTTTGATTGTCTTACATATAAAAGTCTTTCATCTTGTACTCTCACTTTCATTTCCTGTCTCTCCAAACATTTATTCTAGAGGGTATCCTGCCCTGTTGGTATATGACTGGAAGCAGGATTGTGACTGCAGAATGGGAATATTTCTACAGTAATATATAATAGTGTCCTTGAAACTTGGATTTGTCTCATCCAGTTCTTGATATTAATCGCTCATTTTGTCTGTCCCTCTCTGTGTTTTGAACCAGAAAACAGTGCGTCTGTTGGTGAACTACCACGGCAGCCAGAAAGCAGTGGTCCGGGTAAACCCATTTGTACCACTTCAGGATCTGATGCCGGTTATCTGCGAGAAGTGTGAGTTTGACCCAGCATATATTCTGCTCCTGAGGGATAACATCAGTCATCGGGAGTTACCATTGGACAAATCTCTGACACAGCTGGAGATCAAGGAGCTCTACGTTCTCGACCGGAGTCTTGGTAAGATATCCATTATGCAGCGCATTTAATGCTATGTTTTCATAAGGGTTGGCTTGAATCAATTTGAATTTACTTTAAGTACAATACTTAAACAGAAATTATCACAGCAGTTTCTTGTATGATTTTTGTTTTTCAAATTAAAATGACTATGTTCAATTAAATTAAAATTTAAGGAGCCAAACCACACAGGTAATGGCTGGTGTTTATAAGATAATTACTACCAGTACATTAGGATAATTTAGGGGCTATACAGACTGTAGTTTTGCTAGTATCAGTGCTGAAAATGTTGTATAACATGGTATACATCAAGCTTTTGAAACACTACACTACATAAAAAATCAGCTTGTTTTCACAAGTCATTGAAAAGGGGTGTTACTGTGAATACTCCCGCTGTTGTAACACTTCAGTCTTTGCTCTAAATGGAAACAGTTAAATGGAGGCTAGGTAAATGTGATGGTGTAGTAGCTTGATTAAGATCAAGACCTTCTAGTGTAGGAGTGCAGAGTTTGGGGATCAATAAGTCACATACTGTATGTTAACTAGCACTTTGTTAGTACTAGCAGTGTGTTATGTTTATATATTTGGCTCAACAATTTGTGGTAAATGCCCACACTCTCTCAGGGTGTAGTCCTTGGAATATGTCATCCTTTATATAGTGACAGAGGTTGCACCATGGTTTAAGATCAGATGATATGTTTTATTGTCATGGTAAAACTCTGCACCCTTCAGAATGTGATATAATATCAGCATGGGTATAGTGGGAAAATACTCCTGGTTTATGGCCTTGAAGGACAGAAGTACTTAACTTTAGAACATGGTGTAACCTTTATGATCTAATTATGTAATGTTTGTGCTTTGTCATTGTACTTTGGTTCAAAGCTTTACTTGGAAAAAAATACACAAACTGTAAACAGAGTTAATCCTTTGGTTAAAAACTGCACACAGTATTGTGATGAAAAAATTACTTGAGAACTTATGTACATTCCAGTACTCTACATAAGCCTAAGCAAGGTAAAAGCTCAATATGTTTACCACCAAATTAATCATGTCTTAATAAGTCTTTTGATGTTTTACAGCTCGCCAGCCAAAAATGGCTTCTGCCCCTACTCTTAACTATTCAGGTATTAGTGATAATATTTCTGGTGTGCTGCACTGTGGCTGGTCCCGAACAAATCCGTGTACTGTAGTTATCTAACCACAGTTATTGCTGCTTGCTCACTAACGATATTTGTTTCCTGCCTCACAAACGCTTTCTTGTTTTTTGCTGTCCCTGTTAGAATTAAGTCATCACTTAAGGGGATATTTGATTGTGATTTTATTAATTATTATTATTATGATTAATGACCAACTCTCAATTTACTAACTTATCTCGCATTTGTCTTTGTCCTAGATGTACGATCAGAATAACCTAATTGCATAAGTTATGGATTTTTAATTTAAAAAAATGAACTTACCTGCTTTGTCGGTGCTGAAGCAGTCGTTTTTATAAAGACATATTCTTGCAAGCTGTGAATGTTAAATTGTGGTGGGCTTGGGAAAAAAACTAAAGCTATAGCGCCCTCTACTGAGCACTCATAAACTCATTATTTTTAGGACCATTTCAGGATGTTTTATAATGACAAATATTATATTAAGTAAGCTTAATGAAAGGCAACGTATTAACCAAACAAATTCGTTCAACAAATCTGTGCATATCAGAATGGTGTCATACTTACTTCTACCAAACTTATTAGCGCTCCTTATTATTAGTGTTTATCTCCTGTCCTCTTCTTGCCTCACCTCTCCTCCTGCTAACTAACATTGTGATGTCACTTTGTTTTCCTAGACTCTGTCTGTTCCAGTACCACCAGTTTGAACAGAACAGGGAAAAAAGGTCTACTGGGAATCTTCCAGTTCAGCAGGAGGAAATCCAAGGTATGTACAATATATGTGGCAGATTGGCAATATGCAGTCTTTGAATCCCAAATATATTCAATTGACTCTGAAGTCCACATAATCCTTTTAGCTTTATGTAGATGTTCAGCATTAGCACGTCATCCTGTTTAATTGTTAATTTTTAATGTTAACTATTGACATTAGCGATACACTCAGTGTAAACATGTGCCACAAATTAGGTAGCATAACAGTGAAAAAATACTAATCATTTTGAGTGTTGCAGATTATTTATTCATTCACACTTATGGCTGAAGCAGGCGAAATGCATGGCTGAATGGGAATGCTGCATGTTAGCTGTACCTTCTGTTGCAGACAGAGGGAACATCTGTGGATATGGATGACACTGATGATAAAGTAGTCCAAAATAAAGATTCACATTCCAATGTAAGTATTACTAACATGTTTTACAAATTTAACTCCAAGAAGTTTTGTGCCTTCCATCATAACCCACATCTTCAAATTGTATTCATGGAGTGACGATACTGGGAACGTTTGTACTATATCATATGTAGTAAGACAGCACAACAACCAAACTACAGCCTCTAAATTTGCATACAGTTTATTCAACACTTCTCTATAAACACCAAAGCGTCACAAAGTTACTTATTATAAGTCGGTTTTCTGTTATTGTTTTCGTCTTGTGTATGACTCCTGATACTCTGACATGTCGTTCTACATTCTTGTTTAATGAGGTAAAGCATGAACCTGTAATATTTGAAATTATTACATTATCCAAATATCAATCTTTATGACAGGGTGTGGTGAAACATTAACAGAGTTATGGTCAATAGAATAATTTGCCATAATGACAAATGTGTATTATGCGCTTTTAGGCTTGCCAGGCCTGATTTTAGGATACCACCCCTGGTGCATTTGGTCACATAATCTCTCCTAAATTATTTATTCAGATTATTATCACCTGGCTGAGAAATAACAGTAATAGCAGTAATATTTTTAACTACTTGCCCACAACATCCAAAGATGCATTAGCACCTCAAACAGTTTGCGAAAGTGGAGTGCTGTTTTTAGCCATCAGCTTCAACTGAGCATATGATTAGTTAATTAGTCCTTAAAATGATCATCTGATACTGGAAAATGATCGTCATTGTAACTTTTAAATACAGCGGTTAGCGTTACAATACAGGGTCTTTTTGATGTGTTGTTTATAAATGTTTTGGTCTGTTACCATTCTCAATATTGGCCACTAGAGGGCAGCGACTGACTCTAGAAAGTTAGTCAGCAGTCCGTTAGCAGTAGGATTCATCACAAGGTCGGGGAGGAGCCCTAACAGTGGTGCTCCAAGTTCTTGAACCATTATTCCTCAATCTTAGTTCCTAAAATGAGTACTGAGTCACAATCAGGTAGTAGCATGATGTTGTACCCTACATTTACTACTGACCTTTGACCCTGTGGCATCTGGAATCTGGGCTATTGTCAAATGTCTATTTGGGCGTTAATTCAGACAACAATGAACTTTTGGAGATTACAAAAAACAAGTGTTTACTCCGTAATAAAATCTCCCAGTGTCCACTCCACTACATCGGTGCTCAACCAGGCGTACTGCGCTGAAAAGCTCTCTACCATTTAAGTGTAACTGAATCATGTTTATTAGATTTGAAGCCCCGAACCCCTGTGCAGCAGCAGCCATCTGTGGCTCACCTCAAATCAATATGGTTTTTGATTGTATTAGCTGGAGGATCAGCGCTGTACTCACTCTGGTTCATCGCTGTCCATTCAGTCGCATAACTTCTCTTTTTACTTTTCTAGCCTTTTACCTGTCAGTGTTTCCCTCAATAACTCACCTCCTGACATCCTATCATCACCATTAATATTATCATTCTCAAGTATGTCACTATTTTTCTCAAATTGTTGGCAAGTATCTTTGCCCCTTTAATTTAAATAATATACAAAATTTAAAACTTGACTCCATTTCAATGAGACATTGTGGTAGCTTCCTTAAATTTGTTCATATTATAATAATTAGAATTTCTCAGTCTTATCTACCTTCACAGTCTCTTCTAATGCACTGGTGCCTTTTCTCCTAGTCTAGTGTTATCAGACCACACACATGCATTTGCAGACACAATCACAAGTACACACACAGACACACACGCATATAAACACAACAGTGTTATCTTCCCGACGGCATCAGATTACCTTACCTTGCCTACATTAGCACTAAAACCCTTGCCTCTTATCTCTGTAATTGTTCATTATGGGCTAAACTACTGTGTGTGTGTGTGTGTGTGTGTGTGTGTGTGTGTGTGTGTGTGTGTGTGTGTGTGTGTGTGGTCCTCACGTGGCCAGATAGCATTATATCAAAAGATAGTATTTATTCTACATTTCTCCTTTCTATCATCGGACCAATATGGAACTGGAATTGTTTTCTGGATCTGTCAGGTTCCCTTACAATATCTGTGGGGCTTGGGGCAAATCAACAAAAAGTCTTTCACTCAGAGTCTGATTAAGGAGAGCTACTGAGCTATGCTACCTTGAGTTGTTAGGGTTGTTACTGTATAATATGGTTTTAAAAATGATTTTGTTTACAATGTACCCCAATCACAGAATTAAACTACCCATTCCATAGAAAATTAATCTGTGTATTTAGGTCCATTAAGCAAGTTCCCATGCCATTCAATGTAATGTAAAGACTTTGATTACTTGTATTATGTTTGGTAAAAAAAATGTCTTTACCTGACCGTATTGCAGCACTGTGTAATTTTTGGAGTGCTGTAACATGGCTGCTGTTGGTTACAATTCACAACCGTTTCTTCCAGTTTCCACTTTATGTTAGTTCCAGAAATGTTTTTTCCACAAGACTATGTTCCCAAAATCAGGCTTCCAGGCAGTGTGTGTTTGTGTATGTGAGTGTGTGTGTATGGGTGTGTGTTCATATGAAAATAATGTATTCAGGGCAAAACCAAGACATTTTGTTGTAGGTTTTAAGCAGCTTCTGGTGAAGCAAGAAGTATTATTTTTGGGATTTTTTTGCATCTAAGAAAAAAATAAAAAAGTAGTTGTCATTCCTTTTATTTTATGGCTATGTACTTAGAGCGGTTCTCCAGGACTAGTAAATCATCTTGCTTTAATTTTTTTATGACCTGTGCTGTAGTAGTGCTGATTTGCACAATTCAGAGACTAACTTTCATTCCAGGAGTGAATCTGAGTTGCCTTTGAATAATGAATAGGGCAGTGGAGGTTCAGACTGTATGACTATATTTTTCTTACCATTTGGATGTTTGATTTTGGCACTGTGACCACCACATTTAGGCCTGAAAGGTAATCCCCACAGTTATTCAGCATAACAATCATGTTCTTGGTAATGCAAAGGTTATGTAGGTTCCTTTTATGTTATGCACTGTGTAATTATGAGCATAGTGTAAGTCTAGCTTCTTCCAAATGCTACATTTGCACAGTTTAATGTTTTCTTTTGCTTCACTTTTAAGAGAGATTTTAGATTGTTTAGCAAAGGAAAGGACCAGAAGAGAGCAGGCAGGGAGTCAGTCAGAGTTCGTGTGAACTTCATACTTTGAACAGTATATCTCGGATGAGGTGAGAACATTGCTTTTTTAGGTTTCCAAATAAGAATTGCAACAGTCCTTCACTTATAACTGTTGGCCTCAGGCTGCTGCTTCTTTTATATTTCATGTTATGGTTATGTTTCAGCCTTAATCTCAGGCACTCTTATGTGTGTGGAGGTTTGTGTTTTATGTGTCCCATGTGTACCAGTTATTACTGTACAGCTAAAGTACTGAACAGAGAACATGTTGTGTAGAGAGAGGAAATAGATTACAGTGACGCACGTTTCATAAATGCTCTCTTTATACCTTTTAAGTCTTTCTCTCAATTGATGACAATAGCCTGCTGAATGTTGTGTTTGTTATCTGCATTTATTCATTTTGACTTCACCTTATGTTACATTAATAAATAACTGTAATAACCAGTAATCAGCAGATAACTAAAAATTACTGTTTTGCATTTACTTTAGTGCATGTAGTGTATAGACAACCATTCCAATTTGTATAAAACATGTGGTCTGCACTCATCTGCTCTGCTCTGCTTTTCCAGAGGAACAGTTGCTTTCCCATCAAATCCTACTGTGAAATGTTCGAACCTTACATCCAATTATTTTTAGGGACCAGAACACTCTGTCCCATTTTTTATGCTGTATTCAGACATTGTCTAAATGCATCAATTAATCAATCTGGTCTTTTCTTAGATCATGGGGCAGTGGGGAGTAGTTTGCTTCCCCCATTGTGTCTAAGCTCTGTACCAAGCTGAGCCAGGGGGTGGTTGTGATTTTCAGGGGCACTTTGGGCTCTCTTTGATCAAATATTAAAAAGCCTATTTTTGTTTTAGTGGTTTAGTCAGGAGCAGCCACCCTTTAAAAATGGGATTGTACTCTGAATTTGATATGTCTGTGTGTGTGTGTGTCTGTCTGTCTTTCGTTTTGGGGGGGATGTAGCGGTACACACAGTCACAGTTTGGTAAAACATACCTAGGTTTAGGTAAATAATGTATTATTGTAGTACCGATTCCATAAAGTACACTATAAGGACATCTTAGGACTGCGTATTATCAGCGCCATAGCCGATTTCAGTTGAACAGTGGCAGCACGTTGCCTTTGTCCTATTCACTTGCGTTTCTCCACTGCTACTGTATTTCACTGAGAAACCGTATATTCCCAAACAGTAGCCCTGAAGGATGCAGGCGTGTCCTGAAGCTCTGGCTTTTCATTTGTATTTGCCATACAAGGCTCGTTTGTGCTAACTTATAAAGCTAAATCCAGTTGCTAGGCTGTATTAACAAGGCTGGTTGTCACAAACTGCATAATTCAGTTGCTAGGATGGCTTTTACAACATCCGGGTCTTTGCGATGCTGTGGGGGAACTCGGGATGTGAATTTTAGTTCATTTCTCCATTAGTGTGGTTAAAGCTCGACCATTTCCGGTTCAGTTGTTTTTGTAGTCTCATCCATTGATGGAAATCAGCACAAATATTATATATTTTTTAAACAGCCTTTTGTTTATTACATTTACCTCCCTGTTTTGTGTATGTATGCAATGACCGCATCCATTGATTTTGATTTATTTTTTCCACCTCCCATAGGGTCCTTCAACAGTGTCAATGGTCCACAGTACAGAAGTTCGGCCAAGCATCTTGGGCCAGTCCCAGTCAGTGACAAATATCTCCAGGCTGTCTCCAAAGGCTGACACCAAAAAGAGGAGAGCCCCAATACCTCCTGGGGCCCCAACACCCACTCTGGAACCCTCTAGCAGTGAGAGCTATCAGGTAATTTATTAATTTATTGGCACTTATACGCATTGTCGCTTTCATTGAGGTTTCATGGATCATTGAAAACATGTTAAACATTGATTGTGGTTTCATGTTTCAGTTTGCATGCCCACAGATTATGATAAAAAAATATATATAAAACTACAAGTTGACAACACTAGCACACATCAAGCAGACAAACAAATTCTCATCATTTTACCACACAAAACAATTTCAAATGAAATCTTTTTTGGTGACACATGCAATATTCACAACATCCACAAACTTCTTTGAAATAGAAAGTATGTACAATTTGGATAATGACTAACGTGAACCAGAAACAAAGACGTTTCTTATTATGTAAAACTTTTCTGGTCCTCAAATTTCGGTTGTCACGATTTGCCTGAAATAGATACCCTGCAGGCTGAAGTGTCTTTTTGACTCAGCCATTATTTTGGAGCGTGTTTTGGCCCAAGATTCAATACCACAAGGTCAAAGTGACTTGTATCGTCTACAATGGAAGGACAACTTCCTGCAATCTCATTATAGTGTTATGGTAGCCTGCTGAGAAATATTGTTTAGCAAGTCTTCCCTCTCACCTCTGTCTGATAATAGGAGTTGTTTTTCGAGGGAATGAGTGTTTTTAGCAATAATCAATGCTACAAAATACAGAACACGTATTCCCAGGACAGAGAAGACAGACATGTTGTGTCCTCTTGAGTTTAACTAATTGAACTTAACTGAGCATGGAGAAGCTGATTACATTTCTGGGAAATGTGGTTTGACTGGAGGAGGTAGTTACTGTAGAATTTGTGATCACACCCTAGACAATCTCATTTTATAGTTTTTCCTGTTTTTATTAGAAATTTAGTTATACGGTAAGCATTGCTAAAATCTCAGATGGGAAATAAGCAAACTATGGCATACAACAAGTCTCATCAGAAGTCTCTTAAGAGTTTTTCCAATTTTAAATAGATGTTACTTTTAAACTAGTTATTTTAAACTGAGTTGTATCAAAATATTCTTAGCATTTAGCATTAGCATATTATATATATATTTGATTCTTTTTGATTTTAATGGCTGTTTTGAGTGTTGTAAACTGTAGACGTGTAGTAACGTTCCTCTTGTCAGTTTAAGCAGCTACACAGAATCGAGATGGGAAGGTTATCTGAGGATTCGGCGCCTGCTAAAAATAGATATCTCTATCTCTCTGTTTTGCCCTCTCTTTGTCACCCTGTCTGAACCCAAACTCCCACGTATACCCTGGTACACACACACAGAGCAAGGTCACACACTGCTGCAGGACTCAGCTCACATTTCATCTTTCGAGTCTTGACTGATGACTGTTTGTGTGTCCTGCTGATATTCTTTCCATCCTGCATGCTGTATATCATTGTAGCTAACAGTAACAATATGGTAGAAATTATTCCTAAAGTTTCTTTTTTCCTATGTTGAGTACATGTGTAATTGTAATAAATAAGATGGATGAAGAGAAGGATTCATTGATGTGATAAGATTATATTTTGATTTTAATATGTTTGTGGTTTGACAGTATAATATTAGGACACAATATTATTAGGAAAGATTTGCAACATACCTGTGTGGTGTGTATTATTGTCATGCATGTGATTTAAAAGGATTTAGATGAATGCATTGAGGGTTGTCACAGCAACCTGGTTTTATCAGGACATTTTGGCAGTGACGTTGGCTTTAAAGAGATCCTTGTAACTTGTAACAGTGTATCATGTCAAATTAGATCACAAGCAGAATCCAATTTGCGCATTTACTTGATGTGACATCTGCAATTGTATGAATGTTGTCTATATACAGAAAGCCTTAGGACACCATTAGATTTGTTGTTTTAGCAATGATATCTATCTCTTTATTAGAATACAACCAGAAAATATAGGAAATGTGTATGCAGTTTTAAAAAGCAGTAAAAAATCTGAAAAGAATAGCTTCTACAGGCTAAAGTGTCAAGGCTTTAGTGTGACCTCCCTTTACACTTGAGCAATAGCAGGAACCAGGCTTTCCTCAACCTAAATGGAATGGAACCCTAATTAATGTCATTACTAACACCTGTATTTGTTCTACTTTCATCACTATTTGCTGTCAGAATAACTGCTGGGAAAAAGGTCCATTACACCAGGTTTGCCAGTGGTGGCCTAAGACTTTTCCACAGTACTGTAAATTCTTTCCAGTCAGTCTCTGCCTTTCTTCTCCTTGAGTCCTCTCATGACAGTGTCCCTTTGGGGTTTTCATTTCCTGTCCTTCGTCACTTTACTGCATCAGGTACTGTTTTGCAATTTCTTTAGTGCATTTAGCATAGAGATACCCGTTGCCATAGTCATAAAACAGAGCAGAGATAATAAACCTTAGTAAAAAGAGGTTTAATGTAGTACCTTTGGTTTGTTGAAATACAAAATACATAATTTAAACACATGTTTGCATTGGAATAGATGGGTTGGAAGTAGGCCAAGTTCCCTCAGCGAACACACGGAAGCTGTCATCAAATGTGCCAGTCTTGTTTTTTTTTTTATTTGTTTTTTTATGCTGACTGTTACTTTCTATAGCACTAAAAAGTACCGCAGTTACTTGCATGCAGGTTTGTATTGCAGCCTGTCACATCTTGCATAAACATTCTGTGTAAATGAGTCTACCTTTGTATTTTGTGTGTTTGGGAAATAGGAGAATCGCAGACACATGATAGCAGGTCATCTAAGGACAGCTTTCAGTAATGATTGTCCTCATTATCGACTTCTCTCTGGTCTGAACAAGCCAAAATGTTCTGCTAATTGTGATATACAAGACTTGATAATGGACATTGACATCATAATACAACCTATAACAATCACGACATCGTTATAATGCAGCTGAATGTTCCAAATAGCTTTTAGAGAGACAGGGATCACTGGAGATGGTCTCTTTAAATTATAGTAAAAGCCTTCTGTGGATCAATATCATGTTCTGAGTCACTCTGTACATAGATTGGTAACATTTATGAAATATGACCACATTTATGGCAGCAAGGTTTAAGAGCAGCCAGTTATTTACAACCTCTTTATCATCATATACTTGTCCGTATCATGACTGTTTCTCTCTCGAAAATGAACTACTAAAGATTTTACATTTCATATATAATTGCAGTGCAGCTCTTATCCAATTGGTATTGTTTGTTTATATTCAATATGCCTGCTGTAAGTTGTTCTGGTCAGCTACACACTTGAAAGCATAGCAATACTTTATTTCATGTAAAATGTGTATCCACTTACCCATCACCTCTCACTATCAGTTCTTTTCAGTTTTGAGAAATTGTCTCCCGCACTCCTTTTGTATGCAAAAACCTGTGAGCATTATCACATAGTAACAATAGCCATAGTGATACGACAATGGTTTGAAAATTTCACTACATGTCAGGATATATTGGATATGCTAATGATGTTGATGTTGTTCCTAAATAGTAGGTGGGATTAATGCTTTATAGAGGTACATCATATTCCTAAAACAATATTCCTTATATTTCACATAATAATTGACACATCTAAATGATTTGGCACATGTAAAAGAAGAATTTATTTTGGAACAATTGTGCTTTCTGATGGTTAAGCTGCAATATACATTAGCTAAAACATACAAAGGACACTGAAAACACATATCGCACAATACTAGGAATACCACTGA
The DNA here is from genome assembly GCA_900303265.1 of Brotula barbata. NCBI lineage: Eukaryota > Metazoa > Chordata > Actinopteri > Ophidiiformes > Ophidiidae > Brotula > Brotula barbata. The sequence goes on along the minus strand of OMNV01000389.1, from coordinate 28,000 downwards.
GTCATTCCAGCCAATGTTTGAAAATAAGATTGATATTTTCATATGCTGGGTTCAAGAGTTAGAGTTTTGTTCCTGCAGTCCAACAATCAACAATCTCAGTGTCTGTCTTTATGAGGGCAGGGCAGGATCAAATTATGTTTTGGAACATTGAGTTCAGAGAAACACAGCCATTTTTCCTTCCTTTTTTTCCTTGATAGGCAATCTGTTATTGTGGTTTGGGAGGGAAGCCATGGATACATTGCCTCTTGTGATAATGGAATGAAATTCTGAATATCCTGCTTTACTGCTCTCTATCTGCTAATGCTCCTTGAGAGAGAGAAAGTAGCGTGTGTGTGTAAGAGAGAGAAAGTGAAAGAGTAAGTAAAGATGGTCATAAAAAGACTTTAAAACACAAAAGGTTGAGTGGCAGTGGGGCTTATAAGGCTTTCAGTTGCGTGTATTTTGATGTGTAACATTAGAATTTGGTATGCTTTTGGGTCACATTTTGAAAAGTCAGTACGGCATGAAATCTGGTTGGCATGCTTTTACCACCATTGCCTTACATAATGAGGACAGGATAAAAGTTCAACACAGGACACAGAGTAGAAGGTGACAGAGTGATAAGAGCTGCATCAGCATGCAGATTTACGATTGTCTACCAGTCCATGAAACGTTTTCAGACAAAAAATGCCCTGAAATGACTTCAGCTTCCTGGGTTTTATATGTTTTTTCCCCATTTCAGACAGTTTTCTTCTATCAAGATTCATGTAGTCAACAATCATTTACTCCTGGTGGCTCAAGGAACCATTGATGGATATATTGTGTGTTTCTGTGTGTATTACTCTGTAGATCAGTATTCACCTAATCTTAGTGGGCTGGAATATTTCGATAAATCTATGTTGAATGTTTGAACCTGGAAATTGCAACACAAGTCAGCAGGGAGATGAAACACGTGAGCAAAATACCAATAATGACAACTGTCTATTTGATAAGAAAATGCAAGGGAAGCACGATGGAAGTGGTTAACATGTGATGTGAATCTCACAATTGGCAGTGAGCAAATGAACCGGAGTTGCAAAAATACTAACAAGTTACATTTCTCAAAGAAAATCCAAATAATTCAGACATCAAAATTAACAGTGTATTGTCCAGGACATCTTCAATAACTTTAATTAAAAAAACCATATAATGCCACGGACTACTGATTATATGTGAATCATGGGCACTTTTTTGGGTTGTCTGGTATGTGAGGGAAGGGTGTCTGGAGAATCATGTATGTAATCACATACATACCCTATGTATTTTGTGCAGTGTGATGGCGTTCTTTCAAGTTAAGCAATGCACACACTTGAGGCCCTTTACCAAAAAGACTGTGCTTGCCATTTTCTGTTTTGCAGGCATTAGTTTTTGTGCATACTGCACTCCTGCTTGTGTCTTTGTGGTTTCCTGATTGATCAAGCTGCTAAGTTTCTCTTACTGATGATCTGTCACTTTGTGAAAATAGAGAGTTGGCAGCATAGGGAGGCTTGTTTTTCACAGCCATCCATCAGGCTAATAATTATCTACCACAGTAGGTAGCTCTAATCTACTCTAATGTACAGCTGTGCCTCCTGTATCCAGACTAAACACAAGTTACCACTGTATCGGTATTTAGTAATCTTTCTCTTTCTTTTTTAATATCACTAGTTGGCATTTATTTTGTACTTTTTTAACATTACCTGCTGACTTTTCACAGCATCTTTTGATGGAGACGCCTTCCACAGCATCCATTATTGAAAAGATGCTTGTCCATTTGCCATGTCTCCTTCCGTCTGCCTTCTCTAAAAGAACAAAGCATTGTGTTCTGCTTCATTTGGGGACAAAGAAAGGAGTAAGCTACTTACTTTTGCCAAAACAAACAGACAGCACTTTCTGACTGTCTTTTTCATGAACATCTTTCCTCCTTTTTTTCAAGTACAATTGGAACATCAGATGCTCTTATTGCAGTGGCGACATTACAGAATTTAGAATTTTGTAGACCACCTGAACTGGTTACTAGACTGGACTTGGGAGTAATGAGTTGTTTTTTTAAGTGTCAAATCATAGAATAACATCATAATTTATATCAGTATTTCATTTATATCCATCCATCTTATCTGGATCAAGGTCACAGGCGCAGCAATGTAGCTCAGATGTCCTGTACCCTGGTCGTGTTCTCCAGCTCTTTCTGTGGGATCTGTTTAGGAAGAATAGGTACCAATTTAAGCAAATCCTAAACATAATCGAACTACAGTGTTTATGGATGTAATGGATGCCTTTTTAGTAAGGAGGAAGGAAGAAAATGCGTTTTAATCTGGACACAATGGAATTCTGACCTCTGTAATGCAGAAGTGTTGTCAACTGTCCAACATAATGAATATTGCTGTGCTGTGTGGACTTGGGGTTGTTGTAAATGAAGTATAGAAACACACTATGCTCATATTGTTTTGCAGTGACCTTGAAGATTGTGAGAGTGTGAGTTAGGGGCCAGGAATGGGGGCTGCACACCTTAGTGCCATTCTGCCCTAGCAGGATGGGATCTCTTTGCACTTGACGCTGTCAAAACATCTTGTTATGAAACCAACCAGACATATGGGACATACGCTACAGTTAGGATGAATGTATGCATGCGTGTGTGTGCATCTGTGTGAACAGATAACTAGACATATCAAGCATATCAAGTTATCAGAGAATAGTTGACATAATAGGCATTTATACCATAACGGTCCATTTTGGAATTATTTTTTCTAATCTCATTGTAATCTCAAAAAATGTTTCTGACTTTGCAGTAATTTAAAAATAATCAAACACTCTTGTCTTTTTTTTCCTAACTCTCGAGACAAATTACTCTATTACTCCTATCAGATGCCTGCAGCCATGGACACATATCTATTAACCCTTAACACACTGTGTCCATGACTATCACTGTAAGTGTAGGTAAAACGTGAAAAACATTTAATATGTCGAAGAGTGGGTTTCTAGGACAAAGTAAACAACAAAGGAAGTGGGTCAGTGATTTGGCTCCTTAGCTAACCCCCCACCCCACCCAAGGACCTCTCACTTATAATTATGTTTATCATGCACACAATCACACATGTTCATTAGAATACACACAATACCCCCAACACACGCAAACTGTCCTGCACCCCACTGTGAAGATGTTTTTGACCTTAGTGCCCTGTGGTGTTAAGACAGTTCAGTTGCTATTATTATGTCTTATATGCACATACATTAGCGCACACACATACATGAATGAGTGCTTAAAGGACACACATACTCTGACACAGACACTGTAAGCTCCTGTCAACACACACATCCATACTCCATTTCACATTCCACATTAGCACTGTAATGTTGCCCTATTATACAAAGCCCCTCACCCATCAAGAGTCCTTCAAAACAACTGATGAATGGTCACGCCACCAGGTTGAAGCCTCCATGGGTGGCCCTATCTGATCAACATGCTCCAATATGGGGCCTTGTCAAGTCATAGAGTGGAAAATTTATTGGACACACAGGGCTGGATTGGCATGGCTTTCTATGAGGTTTTGTGATGTGCATTATGCCGCAGTATTCCCGTGTCCTTAATTGTTCTTTAACTAGAATCCATTGAAGACTGAATATGAAGTGAAAGACCACAAATACTTCACTGTTCCTCGTATTTTTAACATCAAAGAAGCAAGGTCTTTATTGAAGATAAAACAAAATTGTTTCATTTTACTCCTGAGTATACCATCTACCCTACAGACAGCTGCCTCTGCTCTTCCGTCCAAATGTTACTTATAGGACGTATCACATTTGTAAGACACAAAGCTACTTGAAATAAGAGAATAGCTTTGATTGGTTTCTAAGTTTGTCCCTGGTTCCTGGCTGGATTTATTGTTTTATTAACAAAATTTCATTTGTAAGGAACCAAGAAACTGAGAAAAGATGATAAACTTGTTGAATGTCGACACATCTTTTATCGGTTAAGTGAACAGGAAATTAGTAAATGAGTTCATGTATTAAGTTAAAGGGAGTGGACTTTGCAATGCCCCCTCTTATTTGTGCACCCTTGGATTTTTTAAGCATTAATCTTGGAATTGCAGTTTTATTGGCAGGTGATGAAACACTTAATCTTCTAAAAGTTAATAGCGGTCTCAATGACATTGGTCTCTCTCTCTCTGACTCATTTATTTGTCCTTTTGCTTTGTTTTTACATGATATGTGATGTCATGTCTGGCATAAGATCTGCGAAAAAGTGGCCACATGTTGCCTCTAGCTTGCAGCAATACAGTGGTTGCAAACTGACAATTAGGGGATATATTTTCTTGTGATATACATCTTTTCTTCATGAGTTTACTCTAATACCAATGTAAATGTTTACAAGAATACCAATAGAAAGAAAACATACATACAATGTATAAGTCTATGTTGTTATTTTATACAGTCAGCATGACTTAATGTACAATGTGACCTTGAATGTGATATTATACAGAGTCTTGGCTTCAGTCTTGAACCATCATAAGTACATGCTGTGTTCCCAGTCATGGCGCCACTAAGCCCATGAGAGCAGCACACACTTAACCCTGCAACCCTTAACAACCCCCTAATCCATACACCCCTGCATCGCCTGAGATATGAGATGTACTGTTCCTTTGTGTGCGTGTGTGTACACGTTTGTGGATATGTGAGTGTGTATGTATGTACTCCTGCAGTCACACAGTCACAGAGACAGTTGTGTGTGTCGTGTAATTGTGTGCCTGTGTCTTTGTGTGTGTTCATGTGTATGTATGTTAAGGCTGCAGCAATCTTCCTTTCATAGTAGGGCTTGGCTGCAGTCTTATGTTTCACTCTGCAGGGAACACATACATGCACAAACACACACACACACATGCATGCACACACACTCACACGTGCACATCAATCTTCGTAGGCAAGTCAGTCATCCATTCCGGTTTCAACTTTGGCCCACATCCACTGGTATGTCTGTATTCATGTATGTGTGAATGCCAGAGAGGGAGTAGCAGGAGACCAGTGAAGAGAAAGACAACCAGTTGGGGGGCCGTTTGGATTTCCATAGCATGCCATGCAGCAAGTTCACTGAGTTCACATGTGTGAAGCCAGAGGCAAGGTGGCCTGATCTCTCTCTTGTCCTGCTGCATGATGCAACACAACATGCAGTTCCAGGCTTGTTCAGTGCTGAGTTCAGTGTGTTAGAATGTTAAAAGCAGCTGCAGCAATTGAGATTTTTAGAAACTGGAACAGCGTCACTGTCGAAACCTGCCCGTAGTACTTAAAGATTCTTAGAAAACCATATTCACAGAAAATTGAGATTAAATATGGGGACAGGGTGTGAATGGCCCGCGTAGGCGTTAAACAGGTTGAACAGATAATATCTCATGTTTTGTCCTGATTCATACTGATAACACATCCTCCTGCAGCTATTTTTCCCTCTGTCGCTAATTCACTTTCTTTGCCTTTTTTTGCACTCATTTTATACACTGATTTTGATCTTACTTTCCTCCTGTTCAAATAGCACCATTAAAACCAAAGCTTCCTAACCGATATGAAATTATATCTTTTTCCACTGCAATTACTATAAACGTAACACAACATGTTGTAAATAGTATAACGTATCCTCTTCCTCGTGCTCTTTAAGTGTCTTTTTTTATGATTATGTTGTGATTTTGCTGTAGACCGTAGAGTCAGTGGTATGTTTCAGTGTTGTTTTGCAGACACATGTCACCGTTTTTAAAGCAATTGCATTATTTCGCTAATGACTGAGTTCTGGCTGTCATTCAGCAGCAGTTTAAGTGCTTAAGTAATCCAGTTAGACAACATTAGGTTTAATTAAAGGTGATGTTCACTTAAATTCCTCTGTAATACTAATACCAATATGTTGCATCAGAAAACCACGGCACCAAATTATCTATATCACTGCCATATCCATATGTTTACCTGACGGATAATTTAAATGGATTGTTGGCAACCTGATGGGTTTGAAGATTCTTGCCAGAGCTCCACTTGATTTAATTGTTCAACAGTATACTCTACTTCTGTCCTGGCAGCCAGAATTTACAGGCTGATTTATGTTTAGACCACACACACCGACATGCTCACACAAGGTGCTCAGATTAATTAACTTTTTAATGTTGCTTTCCTTTCTTTCACTTATTTCTTTTATCAGATGGGCATTGGCTCAGAAAGCCAACTGAGGAAAAGAAAGGCTCCAGCCCCTCCTCCTACTCCACTTTCCATCACCCCAGACCCCGATGATGCATCCACAAATGATACTCATACGCCTGATGCCGATGCACCCACACCAGCCCTCCGCACTAAGACCACGCAGCCTACCATAATCGCTTGTCCCGTTGTGGCAACCCACACAACAAAGCCAGTCTCCATGAAAACAGTGGTCCAACCCGCAGCTGCCACTTTGATCCCCAGCTCCCCTTCCTCAAGTAGCACCACAGTTGATAGCCTGGCTGTCCAGGATTCCAGCTCTGAATGCAGCCACAGCCTCGACGACACAGATGCTGACCCAGATCAGGCCAGTCTTCAAAGCAGTACCGCCAGCAGCAGCACAGGGGGTGCACAGGTCCAGTTCAGTATGACAGCTTCTGCTCTGAACACCAGAATGGAGCATTCAGAGCAGGCCGGTAGGGTGGCTGATAAAACAGATCAAGAGGTAGCATCCACCGACTTAAAGAGTGAGATGGAGTCATCTTTAAATGTGAAACTGGAGGAGGTGGAGAACACTAGGCAAAGTGCAGTCGGTAAGT
>OMNV01000389.1:0-21051 GCA_900303265.1 Brotula barbata | reverse complement strand
ATATATACAATGATAATATTTGTTGACTTCCAGCAAATTTCAACATAAAGAGAACTACACCAGAACTTTACCCCCAATATTATATTTTTTACAGTGATTGTTATCCCCATATATAAAATTCATCAAATCAAAGCTGATAGATGGCACTATGTCCAAACAGCTGATGAGCAACTGATGCACTGATGGACAGCTAAAGATATTTACAGTACAATTAGAACGGAGGTAGCACCACAGGCAATGAAGCAGTGCCAGAGATCCTCCTGTTTTTCGCAAATCATAATGCCACAAGTTATTCTCCTCAATACATTGAGTTAATGTCTGCCACATGTTCCTCTGAGAGTTAATAATTCTAACTTAAAATAAGTGACATATGATGACAGAAAACCTTTGTCTTCATGAATTGGAAAGATTTTGGCTGTTCAACACTGAACTCTTGACTGTGAAGCTAAACACTGTGAAAGAACTGGGACAATCAAAAGTCACACGATGCCTGTAGGGATTTTCTATTTGCTAAGCCTTGAATATCTGCCCTGAAGAATTGAGCTTATACACATCTGAAACTGCTATAAATGACGTCGAAAAGACTGTTCAAATCGTGTGTGTGTACTGTCCTGGAACTGGTGGAGCTGGTTTTCATCATAACACAATGCACTTTTTCTTCTCCTCCACCCATACTTCATACATCAACCTCTCTCTTATCTATCTATCTGTCTCTCCATCCGTCTGCCTGTCTTTCTGTCTGTCTGTCTGTCTGTCTAATACATGACAAGACAGACCAGATTTAAAGGGGAGACACTTGAACTTTAGATGGACTTTTTATTGATCTTGGTCTAAGCTGATCTTTCTGCATAACAAAGTGAGACTGCAGCAGAGGGGTGTTGGGAAGATATGAGGGAAAAGGGATGAGAAAGGTCAGCGCATCAGAAGGGGGGTCAAAATAAGGAGCATGGGAAGGTTTTAGCAGAGGCATGACCAGCTGGAGCAGAAGGAACAAGGGGACCAGAGCAGTTTAAGGAGAAAAGAATGATGGAGAAGCAGGTAAAAATAAGAGAGAGATAATAAGAGAAAGAAGGATGGATGATACCAGAAGAATGGTTGTTTAATCTTATACTGGAGGGAACCAGCTATTTTCCAAAATGTTACATCATTGAAACCAACCCATAAAAAAGTCAAAAAATCTAATTATTTATGAATTCAAATCCAGTGATTGTAAATACGTTAACAGGAGTATATCCCTTGGTGCAGCCTAATGGCAAGATATCATAAACATATTTGTATCTGCAGGAGCAGAAAAGTACACATTAATTAATTACCAGTAATCTTAATCTTAATCTTCCTGTTCTTCTTCTTCTTCTAATACAGAAGAGATGTACAATATAGCCTTTCATCAAAAAAACTCAACAAAAAAACATATAATGGTCCAATTGAAACCGCTTTGCTTTTAAAGATTTGTTGTAAAAGTGATGACAAACAGATACCAAACTCAAAATTATCACCGAAGCATTACATTTTAAATATATTTTCTTTACATAAGTACTTTCGGTATGAGTTGAGAAATCACTCATCATGGTGCATTTTATGCATCTATTTAATTGATGTCAATTAAATAGATTTGCGTGAGCCCAACGTGTAACTCCAACCTAATGGGGAACACAGAGACTGATTGGTTGATGTAACATTTAAGTTGGTGGTTCCTTGAATCTAGGCAGCAAAACTTTTATCTGGGTAACATTGACAAACAGTGCTTGCCCTGCCTGCATGCTGTTTCTCCCTCAGGAACCAGCGATCGACCAGCTCCACCTAAACCCCGTCGCAGCCCGGACCAGGAGCCAGCAGGGCGTGTCCTGCTCCCTACCCTGTCCACCCCTCCCCTGTCTACAGAACATAGCCCCCCACAGACTCCCATGGCAGTAGAAGAAGCAGCTCCCCAGTGTAGGTTCCAGATGGACAGACCAACCATCCACTTTTTCTTTTTCCCCTGGCTGCCACTTTCTCTCTCACTCTTGGTCTTTGTTTTCTTTCCTAGAAGCTGCTGTCCTGGTTTTCTAACTGTTTCTCAATTGCCCTTTTCATATTTTCAGTCTTTCAATTATCCTTAACTGCCAAACGTGTTTGTGCATGTGTCTTACTGTGTATGTGTGTGTATTTGTGTGTGTGAGTGTGTGTGCGTGCCTGCGTGCGTGTAGGCGTATCTGTGTGTGTGACACAATCCTGTACTGTGCTTTCTATCTCTTTATCAGCAATCCAGCTGAGTTGTTAAATGAAACAGGTCATTGTGAGGTCAAGGTGTTTCATATCTATAAATGTCAACCTATAAACCCAGATAGTTGCACAGGGTCCAAAAGGTCAAGGCTGGGGGCAACAGCAGGAGAGTGCTTTTCATGTTGTATAGGTACCATACATGGGGGTACATTGCATTACATTACATATATGACAGAGGAGAAATACTGCACCCTGTGATAGCTAACTCTGAGTCCGATTCAGACACAGTAATCTGTATATGTAAATATGGACAGAATTGCAAAGTTTGCATTTTCCACTTGAGCTGTGTGCATTGTGCTTTGTTTTATTGCTGTCTATGGTGCCGTGTCACAATTTGAATTTATCACCTTGGTTTCTTTCTCAGCTTTTAGTTCTTTCTCTGGGTGTTGTTTTGATCGTCACTCCTTCTATCCTTCCTCTGCCCCCACCCCCAATCCCTTCTTTGTAGTGTACTGCTGTGGGCCCGTCCGTCTGCACTCCAAACACTCCTGAAGTCTCGCTTGCCACTTGATCCTTTCTTCATCCGTCTTTTTTCATCAGCCCCTTTCGCCTCTACTCTTCCTACTTTGTGCTTCTTCCTTCTACTGGATGTCATCCGGCTGTTCATCCCTTTTCAAACATTTCTACTGTTTTCTTTGCTGATTGTGTCTTTTATTTGTTATTTGCTTTCACCTGCTGGCAAGACACCTTGCAGAAGTCAGTTTGCAGAAATGTTATTGCATCTGTCATTTGAGAGTTAGAATTGAATACTGTTAAGGTTGCATAATGCAACAAGTGAAAGCAAGTCATGCCCTTCATTAACTTCAATTTTACCATTAAAGCAGTGTTTTTTTTCTGTTTTTATGGTACCAGTCTTTTACTTTTTTGAAAGAAATGGATGTACATACTGTCTGTATATGCAGTGCTTTTGTTTTGTCTTTAGGTATTGGATGTATCTGACATCATGACTGAGTAAAACATGGATATGCAGAATGTGGTCAGTGGACAATGTAAGGACAGATGAGCTAAACCCTAAATGTATTGATTACAACATGATTGATGAGTGACATGACGAAATGAGCTCATGAGGCGAGGCCATGTGATATCTACGAGCCAATATTTTGGTGATGCGATATCTGCAGATCAATAGTTGGACAACGTATGTTTCCCTGTCAGTGGTTTGTTTAGAAAGCTGATACCTGTGTGCATGTTAGCTTTTCTATATTATGGAAAGGGTGATCTATCAATGACTTGTTGGTTAGTATTAGATTACATACTAAAAGACAATCATTTTGAAATATATATAATGTATATATGATACATCTTCACTGGGACAACAGGTTTTGCATAGAGAGACACTGATTTGTTTTTTGATTGATATTCTTTTAAAGTAGAAGTTATACTATTTCATTATTATTGTTACGCATAGAAGTGTTAGTGCATGGCTATGTTAGAGCTTGCTTTTGAAATGGTGAATCCAGGAAGCCCAAATGGTTCACTCATCTTTCGCTCTTGGATTTCAAGCATCAGTTATTTTTATTCTATTTAGTCATGACTATCAGTTAGTCATTTGTTTACTTTCGTTAAAGTAGCCATATTTTGCTCCTTACCAGTTTCCTTTGGTTGGTAACAAGAGTTTATGAAGTTTGTTGAGAAAAAATCCACACAAACTCAACATTTGCAGCATATTCCAGCCCGTCTGACAACAAGCCGGTGGAGGTGTCCACAATATGCAAATGATCCACGGTTATGACAAGTTGTCTTTAAATTGCTGCTGTCTTCAAGGGACAGTCTGAAAATTACACCCAGTACATTTTTCTTCATTGCTGGTTGCACTAAGCTGGCTTCGGGCTACATTTTGTCCAGATTGGAAGGCATTGCGTAACGTTTTGTAGGCTAGTTATTTCATGGGCTCTTGTGAACAGGCAATTTAATAACTTAAGGTGGAGTTTTGCGAACTGCGACGTAATATATTGCTCCTGTCCAAAACCTTTCCTTGGAATCAATAGTTTCAAAGGTAGAGCGTTCTGCAGTACGCAGGTTTTATACTTTTGCATTTTTCACATTGCTCCAGACAATGATGGCCAACTTACGTGCAGCAGGGAAAGGAAAGCATTTTTATGTAAGATGGGTTCTTTAACAGTAATAATGATGTCGTGCCAAAACACACTCAATATCTTGTTTACTTAATCTTGTATTGTTGCATCTTTTTGTCTATGGTACAAAACATAAAATGCTTATTTGTGTAGTGGATATCTCGTAGACCTTTTTTACACCATAGGTTGTTCTGCACCATATAAATGTAGCTGTCTTTGGTGTGGCTGAATCTGAATATTTAAATATCTTAAAGTAAGGAAGAATTTAACATTTTTTGCGATTAGTCAATTCATTGCATCTTTTGTTCATGACAATAATGTAATTTTTGCTCTGCAAGTTTGAGTTCAGAGTCACAAAGAGCAATCAAGAACATGCAAAGGCAATGAAATGTGTTTTAATGGAAAACAAAATAATCTGTAAAGGTATTGTGTGATGTGATTAAATGTCGAGTTTAGAATCGAATATTTGGAGACTTGTGATTAAGCATGTTGGATCGGGACGGTGTATGGATGTTTGTGATGGTTAAATTTTTGTCGCAAATTACACATCACAGCATTGATCTGTTTTGGAATGAAGACACTTTAAACCAAGCTTGCGTGTGTCACTTATGTGTCAGCCAGGCAACATGTGTTTGAAGTCATGCTTTATGCTTCAGAACTCAGTTCATGTTGATGTTTTGCATTATTTATATGTTTGTGTGTAAGTATATATGCCAGACATTGTGTGCGTGTGTGTGCGTGTGCGTGTGTGTGCGAGCGTTTGTGTGCGTATTTGCGTCTGTGTGTACGTGCATGTGTACGTGCTGACTGTGGCTGTAGCTGGCATGACTAAGCTGTTGCTGGGAAGGAGTTGGGAGGACAGCCCTGTGAGTCATCACCACATCTCCTGGAACTGACTGTTCTATCCACACCATTAGGACAAGACCCAAAACTGACATAGACTTAGCTGACACACACACACATATATACAAACACACACAGGTTGGCATGCATACAATAGCACAATGCACATACACATGTACAAGGTCCCCACTCACTGTTGAACTCATTTTAAAGCGTTCCCTGATGAATTCCCATTGCTGTGCATGCTAGTGGGGCTGCTGAAAGCCTAACAAATGGTACATTGACTTTTATTCTTTTGGCCCACAGTTCAATGAGATCAGTGACTGACTAAATAAGGTCTCCAAAAACCACAGGGCTGACCAGAGCATGAGTGTACTAAAAAGATGAGGGGGTGTGGAGCAATACTATCTATCACTTGTGACTTTAACAGTACTGTAAATATCTAATTTAAAGGGTTTGTTTACAGCAATTCCACCCACACATCATTAAAGCTGTTTTAGGGAGCCACAAGTGGCTGTGCTCAGGGCTTGTGTTTGTCTATTTGGCTTGTGTTTCTGGTTTGTGTGTGTAGTGTCAGAATGAATGTTGAATCTAACGTAAGTGCCTCCTCTGCTTTTGCTCTCATTCAACTCTGGGTGTGCATCCTGTGTCACATCTTTTCAAAGAAATGTCTGGTTTTGTTCAACTTTTTCCAGCTTTTCCCCAGGCATCAAAAGTCTTTGAAGGTTTGTGGATTTGAGAACAATAAAGCCCAAATGTTTCTTTTAATGAATGGATTGGCTTGAAAGAATTTAAAACATAGGATCGAAAGTCACCAATACCGTACATTCCGAGCACCAGCATTTCCCATCCCAAAGAAAATTCTAAGATGTGTTGTTGACTTAATGTCAGTTTTCAGTTTTCAAATGAGTCCATGAGAATTTACCAATTAATAGATTGGACAAGATGTGAAACATATAATTTCGATCAATGTAATCCCAGTCGGGGCTCTTTTTAGTTTTATGATATAATACCTTCGATCACTGAAAAGTAATTGAATCTGATGTCCAAGTGAATGTGAGAAACGAGTGACAGTAAGAATGCACCACAATCATCTCTAAGATCTTATTTCTGTTCTTTGCTCCTTTTCCTTTCCCAGCCTGGCTCCATTCCCAGCGGCCGTTCACAGCCAGTGGCCAGAGTCCACAGGCTGATATGCCAGAGGAAGAAACGCTGTCAGTTGGAAGCAGTAGCGGTGGCAGCAGTCTGCCTGACCAGGGTTACGCCACCTCTGAGGGCATGGTTGAGGGTGAGGACTCAGGCTTGGTCAGCTCTCTGTCAGATACACAGCCCACATCCCCTGATGGGAGTTTGTCTCTGGATGGAAGTAGCGGAGGTGGAGGAGAGAGACTGGGACCAGTACGGGACAATTCCAGTGACAGTGATGAAGGATGTGCCACATTGGCATCAAGGTAAAGAAGAACAGATTAGATAGATTTCAAGTGGAAAATAGTTTGGATGGAGGATCCTCATTTGACTAGTCACCAATTTTCTGTGTTTTTGACTTGGTGTGTAAGCATGGCACAGAAAATTTTCCATGTCGTGAGACGCGCCAACATTTCTAGAAAGCCCTGTTATCATCGTCATCCATAAAGAGAAGTGATTCAAAGCAGATTATTTGTCTCTCTCATCTGCCTTGCCTCATGCCTCCCAGTATTTTCCCCTTGTTCCCATCTCCTACCCATATTTTACCTCTGATGTCTCATAAAAGAGTCACTCTCAACATATTGTAATAGATCCTGGTGACTTGACAGGCTATTTGGTATGAGTACTGTTCACTGTAGTTATTGAAGGTAACTTAAGTCTGTGGACTAATGATGAGATGGGTTATTGTATTCGGTATTCAAATTTAGTTTAACACAATTATTTTTACCCACAGCCTCACTGTATCAACCTGGGCTATACCCATGTTTTTAACTGTGCCAGAAATAATAACGAAGAAGAGTTCCCACCATGTGTTGTATTTGAGTTCTCGCCAAAGCTGGCACCCTGAGTCTTTAGACTAGGCTTTGATAGTTATGCTTCTAGGCCCTAATTCAAAAGCCTTTTTGGAAAATGACTGCTGCCTCAGATCACTTTCTCCCTTTTAAGTTGTTGTGAAACGTGTATGGTAATGTGCCCAGACCAGAAATCCTGGATCAATGCTCTTACTCAGAGAAACTTTATGAATCCCGGGCCTGGCCTGATGCTGCTGGCTCCTCTGTCTTCCAGGAAAGCACTATAACTGTGTTTTCTCAGAGTCGTTGAAGAAAAGTGAACCAATCCAAGTCTCTTAGAAGACAAATTCTATTTGGGTTGGCCTCTCTGGTGCAATTTGTTATGCCTAATACATCAGTGACTCATGAGAATGCTCTGTTGAACTCTTGAGGAGAGAGTGGAGGAAGTTTGAACTGTGGTAAAATGTCTTTACAGCTGCATATTTCAAAGACAGCAGGCTCCAATCACAATAATATTCAACTTTGAACAAGCAAAAAAAAAAATTCAATCTAAAAGGTTTATTTTCCGTCTGCTGTTATTGAACTGCATTCACCCCTCTGGTACCAAGGAAGAGAAATGACGGCAATGGTAATGGAGCTAATCCCACCATCAACTGTAAGGTTAATATCAGCTGTGCTGGTGACGACTAGATGACTGTGTTTAAAACATGACCTGGTGTATTGTTTTATGCATGCCTGGGTATTACATTACTGTTTGTTTTTATTTTTGACACACTTTGTGTTCCATCCTCAGACATAACGGCATCAGACCAGAGGGGAAGGCAGGCAGGTTCACGGACAGCCACAACCAGCAACCAGAAGTCACAGGCAAGCTCCATCGAACTTTTGCAGATTTTGAAGATCTTACAGGTGACTTATACTGGACTAGAACTACTAGGTCTAGCTATGTTGTGGCAATTGCATCTTCTTCTAATTATCTCATAAAATTAAGTTTAATTATGATAGTGTCTTCAGCATGAGCATTCTAAGTAAAGTGACAATGACTGATACCACCTGTATGTCCCCCAGAGACACAAGTGCACCAGAGCTTTTACCACATACATGACCACCTGTGATTTCTCTGTCAAACACAAGAGTGCAGTTCAGGGAGTGTGTTGTTTGGTCATCCTGATTAACCCATGTTATATACATGAGACGTAAAGATGGTTATCTACACTGTCATTGCTCATACATCCGGCACCAATCCTATAATACTCAACCCATGGATGTGACATGGGTCCTGAGCTAGTTATAAAAGCATTGGCAGTGATTTTTTTTATATTTTTGCAAAATGATAACCATAGGCAATGCTCAATAAAATCATTGGGTATATTATTTATTATTTCTCTTGTTCTTATCCTCTTTCCAGACATGAGCCACATACGCATAGCGTCAGCAAAGAATACTCCCTATACCTTATCTACAGACAGCAATGATGTGCCAGTTTCTGTAGTGGACATGGATGTTCCAGTCACAGCCATAGATGAAGTACCAGACGACGATGCACATAACGTTTTGGAAAATGACACAAAACGTCTTACAAGCAAAGGTAGGAAGAGTACTGCGTATATGTACAGTATGTAAGAATTTAAGAATTTTAACGTTATTGATGTTGGTACAGAGTCCGTTCAGACTCCCTTTATTCAGCTTTTTTAAGTTCAGTGGTATCAGTGCTGTTATATGTTGATTCTACTTTTGCCTTCAAAATTGTTAACATTGCACAATGATTTTTGATTTGTGTTGTCCAATAACTGCAACATTTATTGATACAATGGATGTATTTTATCATTTTTATTACAGGTCCAGACCGTAGTCATCAGTCTAGTTTGGAGGAGAACAAAAACAACAATGCTTGTACATCTGGTGACCGTAAAAAAAGCCACCGCACAGATAGTAAACAGCCATTTAAACTTGTGCATGAAGTGAAAGAAAGCCTACGAACGAAGACAGTAGATGCACGAGGCAAAGATAGTGGTCTCACTGATAGCACCACTGTAAAAGTGGAAAAGCAAATTACACCTCTAGCAGTAAAAGCTAATTCCAGTGCTCAGAAACACAGTGGAAACCCTCAAATAAAAGATGGACATGTGAAAAGTAATACTAATATGAGTTTTCAAGAGAAGAAGACCTTCATGCCAACAGCCAGTCAGAAATCATTGTCAAAACAAGACGAAGAGATGCACAGAGTGGACCAATATAAATCCACCACTAGCAGCTCACATGGTAAAATCACTTACAATCTCACATCGCGCTTTGGCACGAAAACATTCACTGTGGTCCCATCCAAGTCCTCTGTCATACCTGCTGCGGCAGAAAAGCCAGCTGTCACATTATCTCCAGGTGCCATTAAGATTGATGAGCAAGGAAATATGGTCAAAGTGGGTAACAAATTTGGTTGTTCATCAGAGTCAGGAAGTAACTGCAACCAGGGGGATCCTCTTCTTGGAAAAGCCAAAGCCTTTTGGAGCTCAAATGAAAAACAAGAAAGTGCTGTACCCAGCAGAGGTTGGACTGATAAGTTTAAAGAACAAACAAAGAACAATGATGGCCTGAAAAATAGTTACACTGCTATCACAGAAAGAACCAAGACCAATGAGACTGAGGACCAAAAAACCACAAAACCTGACGAGACAGGCCAGTCAACAAAGAGGATTCAAGAAATAGACCTGAAATATGTAAATGAAGTTAAAAAGGAGGAAAGTGTAGAGATGGAGAGCAAAGTTTTATTTTCTAAACCTGTACAGCAACCGATTAGCAAACCTGCCATTCCTCCACCTCTCTCGCCAGACTATAATCGAGATATGTCCTTCCTAAGACCATCCAGACGAACTTCAAGCCAGTATGTGGCATCTGCCATCACTAGATACACCCCAAAGACCATGACTAAATCCACAACTAACATCCCTGAGCTCTCCGCTTCTTTGAAAAATACTTTCAACTTTCAGAAAGCCGGTCGGTCCATGCATGTAAATCCACACCAATCTTGCCAGTCGTCAGGGTCAAATGATAAGGAAACTGATGCTGTTTATAAATCCCACCCTGGGCCCAAGAGGTCTATGAGTTACCCTGAGTCTATCTCAGAGACTCAGGGAGAGCTTGAAGAAATGAGGCAAGATAAGGGAGCGTTTGAAAGTTGTGCTGGATCCATAAAAGGAAGCTCTAATACACTTGAAACAGAAACAGCAAGGAACAAGCACATACATTCGAGCCGTCCCTCCCAAATAAATGTGACCATCGCCAATGGTGACAGAGATAAACATATTCATGCCAGAAGTCCGAGTCCTACACACAGCAGTGCCCTGCAGTCGTCTGCCAAACTACCCACAGCTGTCAAGCCAGTGTGCCAAGATCAGACTAGTGTAAGTCCATGTAAAACACATGTGTTATCTTTTATCATGAATGTGTACAACTTCAAAATCACAGCATATTACTTTATATTACAGTTTAATCAATGTCCCATGCGTTGTTTCCAGATCACGAGGAAGATTAGCAGTGCAGCCACTCATCGAATGTCCGATGAAAGACAAGAACCTTCTGTTAATGTGATGTCTCATGGTGGTGTGCTCCCTGAGCCCCAGCAGGTCACAGTATTTGGGCCTGTTAAGAAATTCCGACCAGTGATCAGTAAGTCCGTTCACAAAGAGACATCTCTGCACAGCAGCCTGATGGAGGCGATCCAGACCGGGGGATGCAAGGACAGGCTCAAGAAGGTGAGTGTGGGCGGACGGTAGACAAACTAGACTACACGGTGTGGATGGATGGACAGATTATATCTTATATCATCAGCGGTAAATATGCATTATATCTTAAAGTCTGAGTTTTCATGATGAGTGGGGAGATTTACAGGTTTTATTGTTCTTTTCCTTTTCTTTCAAAATTAGATACCCACGTCTGTTTGCAGCACCTTGAAGAAACCATCATTAGCTGAGGAGGAGAATGAGAGGTCTGCATTGTTGGCTGCCATCAGAGCCCAGAATAATTCAGCACGGCTAAGAATGGTAAAATTCACAGTACTGTTGCACCATTTTATCAATGTCAAGGTGGTGGTTCAGACACAAACCGTGGCCCAGATTCAACTAAAAAGATCCAAACTGTGGGTGGACCTGGATCTGTTTTGCTTCATTTGCTATAAGGAGTCTAAAAAGGTGGAATAGCTAACACAATTTTTCTGACATAAGGAGTGCCAAAATTGTAACGTGATACCTGATGTGCATAACACAACCTCAGCTGTGCCATGCCACCAACCTTCTACTACATATTCATCAGGATATCAAATAATAACTCCTTACCTACATCAGAATGTTTAAAATGCATGTAGGCTTAAAATGTTGGTGTGAATCATGGTGCCTGTGTTGTTGGAGACTCAGAAACATGCATGAGCCATGTTATGCAAGTATGGGTGTCTGTTACCTCCCTGCTGTGTGGACTGCGAGCTGTGGTTTGCTGTCATGTAAGGAGCCATGTGGAATGAAAGGGGCAGGAAATATGCTCCTCTAGCTGAAGCCCATCTGTGGTTCTATTCTGGAAATTTCTATTCCAGAACTGGAATCTCAGGAATGCTGACTAAATCACGAGTCAAAATCCTTGGGTTTCTCAGAAAACACCTCAATAAGAAGAAAGATGTCAATGTGATGCAAGGAAATGTGAATAAAATGGAAATGCAGTAAATGTAGTAGAATTTTCTGTATAAGTCAGTGATTGAATCTCTTAATAGTTTGCTTTTCAGATGACAGTAATATAACATAAAAGTTAGCTTTTGTGCGAACGTGCATTGTGTATATTTACTTCATCTTAGTGATTGTAAAGAAACACCACACCAGAAACCAACATCTCGCTAAGTCCAAAGAATGAGTAACAAAATCACACAAAATTGAATAGAATCCTCTTTATTGATTGTTAGTGCATGTGTGAGTTTACTGTCCTGCCTGTGTGTCTTTAGACTTACTATTGTCTCACTTGTGCCTGTGTGTGTGTCCTGCACAGACCAAATCTGAGGCTGCTGATGAGCTTCAGAATTTCAGGAAGGATGCTGCTGAAGCGGAGAGCAGCAGAGACCACTCCTCCCCTCTCTCTCCTCTCTCTTTCTCCTGCGTTTCTCCCCCTGCCTCTGTTCCTGTCTTTGCTCCACCACCGCCACCCATGGCTGCACCTCCACCTCCACCGCCACCCCCTCCCCCAACCCATGTCTCCTCCCAGGGTAAGCCAAGTGTTGTGGTGTCTCCAAGTGGCAACACCCTAAGGGACCCTGCCTTGGCCAGGGAGGCCATGTTGGAGGCCATCCGCTCTGGATCTGCTGCAGAGAGGCTAAAAAAGGTTTGAAAACACAGCGTCCATCTAGATCAGGCAGAGTCCTTTACTTTTTTATCTACATTACGTTAGCATTGTGGGAGTTTCCAAACTACTTTCTAGTGGCTTCATGATAACATCACATATATCCCACTGCACCACATTAAAGAAGACACCACAGAAAGATAAAAAATACATAAACTCTTAAAGAAATGAAAAATCAAACATAAGAAATCCTAAGTAAAACAAGATTTTGCATAAACAAGGCAAAGGAACCCCAGAGATGAATGTATGATTATTTAGGAATTGTTTTCCCACCAGCCATTGTGCACCATCCAGCATAATTTTGCCCACTGAGACAACTTATCTAAGAAGAAATGGGAAGGAAGAACAAAGAGAGACATTCAAATAGAGAGATAAGAAAAGAAAGCCTCAGACAGCTGCAGAAAAACAGATAGGGCGAGTAACCAAAAGCAAAAGACACAGACACTTGAACCTGTGTCATCGTTCTCTCAAATCCTGCGTCTGGAATTTCACCTTGCCTGTTAGGAACACATTGCAGGCAGAACAAAGGTCTCCGGTGGTGCAACAGCAGGAAACTGGAAATGAAATGCAGAATCCCACACAAAGATTTGTCTGATAGATGTACTGCTGTATGAAATTTTTCTAAAAGATAAAGTTCAATTTTAGGTCAGCAACTGTTCAGGTCAAATCAAGTTTATTTGTATGGCGCAACATCACATACAATGTCTCACGGAGACACACAACAAACGGTTCCTGACCTAGGCCAAAACTCTCAAGGCAGACAAGAAAAAACTCCCTCTCCAAAAATACTTGACAGGAAAGGAAGACACCTTTGGAGAAGCAATTCATCGAGAGGTTTACTCTCCATTGTGTGGGAAAAGAATTAATAACATAGAAGAAATAGAATACAATAACGCAAATATAACACATACAGTACAGTAATCTCAAGTGGACACAGATGTGATCAAATATAATTAGAAAGAGAGATGTAGAGCGGAAGCTAGAGAGCATAAGACAGAGAGAGATTGTTGTGATTGGATTGAAAGTCCACTCAGAGTCCATCAATAGTGAGGAGACAACCATGAGAGAGTTTTTTTTGGAAACGAACTACAACAGCAAAATCAATTATTGAGAAGAAGGAAATAAGGTCAGTTGTTACAAAAATGTAATTATTTCTACTTCACATAATACTGCCTGTGTGTCTTCCATTCCATGTAAATAAAGTGATGTTCCTGCATAAAGTTGAAACCACATATCCTGATATTTTCTTGTCAGCGTGCCATTAACTGTTACTGCTGTTATTACCGGCTGGGAGTAATACAAACATGGCATGTTGTGTCTTTTTAAACTAGGTCGCAGCGCCAACAAAGACGGTCCAAGTGAATGGCAGACTGGGAACAATCCAAGCAACCTCCCCAACACTGCCTCAGCAATGACCGAAAGGAGCAATAATTGATCATATTTTCTTTTTTGCCTTTGTGCCTCTGAGTTATGATGCTAATTAGAATGGAAAAATGGAAAACTTTGTACGTGCTACAAAGTAAAGTCTTCTGTCAGAGTTCCTCTGCTCTAATGGTAATGCACATTTTTCTGAGGGAATGTGTGACTTTTTTTTTTTTTTTTTTACAAAGGGAATGTCATCCCCTGTCACATTGCTGTTAGCAACCAAATTACACTAGCACAACATCTCCTTATGAAGCCCTCAGAGGTTTGGAGTTATTTTGGCTTTGACGTTGTAGCTTTCCTTTCATCTCTAACAAATGCTTGCTTTAAGACGTTTGCATCGATCTTTATAACATATCACTGTTCCTATACATATCTCGCCATCTGTACTTGAAGTCAGTAGTTATGACTGGAAGTTGTACAAACATGTGTGCCAATGAAAGCAGAATATTTCATATTTGAATGGTTTATGCTACTTTCAGATCATATTTTTGTTTAGATCTTTTTATTTGCTTTTCCCACAGTTAAGTTGCGGATTCCGTATAACATTGCTCAGTCAGTGTTAAGGATATGATGTTTGCTGTGAGATGCAAAAAATGAAGTCTGATGACGATAGATTTGAGCTCCTTCATTTTTTTATCAAATCAATGATCCATTGATTTTTTTGTTTATTTTGTTTTGTTGTGTTTTTGACAGGGGGGGGTTTACTGTAATGCCAACTTCTGTGATAAGAGGACCAGGGAGTGTGACTGACTGTGTGAGTGCCTGTTAGCTCATTCTGCTCTGCTTTTGGCTTCTAACTTTATTCCCATACATGGTAGCAGTCCTGTAGACCTCTGTATTTTCCATTATTACACTATTATTATTATAATTAGTATAATTATTGGAAGATATTATCAAACACTGGCCATCGAGTGGTATGAAATATAAGATGACCATGCCTTTGATATATTATATATGTTGTAGAGAGATGTTACATTTATTTTTCACACTAACTAAAAACAGTTTTCAGCACTATTTGGCATCTTAAGAGTTAGAGTTGCTACTGTATGTATAGAAAGGAAAGTGGTCATTACTTTGTGTAATGGATGTCGTCATATGTTAGCACACATTGATCTATACAATGAAGACCTGAATGATACCACACTGAGGCGTGTAACGGCTTGCTGCTGCATAATATACTATAAAGTTCAACTAAAGGGAAGTCAAGTACTACTTACATATATATATATATATATATATATATATATAGTATTTATGTTGTTTCAACACTCAAATAGATGGTGAGTAAAAACCTTAAGCGCTCATTTTGTCCTAAGTGGATTATTTTATTTCCTTTCTGATAAATTGGTTCATGTACAGCACTATTGTATATTTTGTAAACTCAGAAAAAGAGAAATTATCAAAGTAAAATCGGTTAGATTTAAATGGTACTTCAAGAGAACGATATCCAGCAGATTTAGGGTGAGAATTTTATAAGCTATTACCTTTTTAAGTTTTATGGGTAAATTGTTTTTGGGAAGATTGCACAGTTGTTATTTTTGTCTACCCAATTTTCAATTCAATAAATAATTTTGTAATCAAGCTCTGACTACTTGCAGGTGACATTTTATTGAATGCTTTCTTTTCTTTTTTAATTGTCATTTCTGGGTTGTTTATATGATTTTCCCTCACTTAAGTAGAAATTAGACAAACGTTAGGTCATCTGTTGTCTTTATGAGATATATGGTAACCCCTTCGCCCCACCCTTGTGCCACACCCCTGCAGTGCTGATGTGCTGCTATTCCCAGCAGGAGCCCCATGACCCTGACTCATCACTCGATGGGCACACAAAATGACACAAAGCTTCTACCTAAGCTGCATTACTGATTCCTGAAACACTTGTCATCCCCTCAACCTCCGGGCACAGCTGAATGATGCCAGTGTCCACATGACTTGCAAATTTTGACTAAAACACAATGTGTGTGCGCAGATTTTTGTGGATCTCTATAACAAATGTAAAGTATCGGTAATGTAGATCTGACGCTTAAACCATATTGAACCTTGGACTCAGCAAAAGGATATTTCAAGGCCTAATGCTTGTATAAGAGCTGGTACACATTTAGAAAGTGATTTCTACTTGTGACAGTGCCAAAAAAACAAACAAACAAAGCAGTGGTCTGTTTCTTCGTAATGAAGGTGTTTTGCTGACACAAAAATCCATTGCTCACATAGCTCCACAGACCTGACCTGACTTCAGTTTGACAATGATACAGCGTATAACACTGTACACTTTATATCGTTTCACAGTCATGCCAAATGCTTGTTATTTCCAAATTACTGCCTTCTTTTTAGCACAGGGGAGTTCCCTGATAAATATGACTTACTGCGTTTTCATGGCTGCCTTATGGACCTTTTACTGACCAGGGCAGTGATGCTCAGTGAGGTCTTGCAGTGGGATGACTTGGGAGAGTACAAAGGGTGATCTCAACTATGCTGGCCGGAGAGAGCTGTAAATTCCTGCTGGACCACAGGCTGTTTTGTGGGTCAAAATTCATGCTCATTCTATGGCTATTCTATTCCGCTTTACAAATCTGAGCAGGGTGTGTATGGGTGGGTGGATGTGTGAGCGATATTTTTGTTGTTTGTGCCTGCGTCAGGGTTCCAAACCATTATAACCATCCTGGCAACTAAAAAGCAACCTCCGAAACAAGAATTACCAGAACATCACACCACATAATAGAACACATATAAATTCAGTTTCAGTTTGGGTTTGGTTACTGCTTTACCAAACATATTTCATGGTTTGTTTTTGTTGTCATAACAACTTAACATGTAGGTCAAAGGCCACATGCGTGAAGCTGGCATTCTTGTGTTAAAATGTTACGTGCAGCCACCTAACTGACTACAATAAGTCATAAGAACACATACCTCTGCCAAGGCCAAAAAAGTTTAGATAAAATCTGTTCTATTTTTGATATTTGATGGGCTTTCCCATGCCAAGTTGGGCGGAAACTATGAATCCCGGGCCTTCTTGCTGAAAATTGCGATCAACAAAGAAACGAGGGATAATTGAAAATGATCATAATTAAATGATCATAAGAAACCACAACCTTTATAAATGTATTTGCACCACATTGTACCAGTTGATATAGTCCATCATGGAATAAAAATTCCACATCTCATAATGATAAAACATCACTTGAAAACTTTTTGGATACAAATTTGATGGATGCTTTGCTGAGCCATGCTACAGATTTTACAGTAAAAATGAGACAGGATTACTTCACCGATGTTGGTGGTAGGGGTTGGTAGGTTGCGCAATAGAACGTTCTGTCCCAGCCAATACATTCATGTGGGCCACTAACTCATTTTGACTTGTAAAGGAATTTTCTTTTAAATTCAATGGTATATGTTAGCACCTTTACAAGTCAAGCAAATAAATACTTGTTAAATCAGCTCTCTGGCAGCTTGTACTAAAAGCATATTCAGTCATGGACCTGTGAGTTAAAGTCATTCACCAAAAATCTTGGCTTAGATTACATCGCTTTGTTGGTCTTGGCTGCCAGGCGTATGAGTGATGGACACAGTGACGCTGACTGTCAGCAGGGGTTTGCTTTGACTTTGTTTTCTAATGCTTGGCCGTCGCGTATGTATCTGATCAGTCAATTTCAACAAAAGGCCTATGTGATGTTGAATGTCTGATGAGGTGAAATGAACATAACGTGTGTTTCGTTTACGTCTAAGTGCCACTCACATTGTATGACAGCTTTGTTGCTAAGTGGCACTGATTGTAAGAAATATGATGTGTGTTTGTTTGTGTGCCTGTGTGATACAACCATTGCACAATGTCTGCTCTTTGAGTGCTGTATATGCGTCACTGGGTGTGTGTTTGAGTGCTGAGGAGACAAAATGTGAAACCCCTGTTGTTGTCCACGTCCAGAGACATGCATGCAGAAGACTCGGGACTGATGACCTTTTGTAAGTCAGACTCCCATGGTGAATTCCCATCCTTATCCCAGACTGAAATATCTCAGCTAGTCTGAAAAATTAAGCACTGGTTTCACCAGTGTCTTGAGGCTGACAATGTTGTCCAATCTATATGACCTTTTCTCTGTGAAATATCTTTTCATTTATTTAAAGTTTTAAGGTTAAGGTTAAGGTTTTAAGGCTACGAATATTAATGTTTAAGTGCAAGGCTGTTGATATGGGTGACCTCAAAATTGTGTGTTTTACAGGGGATGTATATGTGTATATGAAATTCTTTACAATGAATTTATGTGCAAAAATGCACAACTAGTGACTGTTCCAGGCACTGTGTCTTTAAGGCCTCCACCAAAAAAGTCCTGATTGACCAGCAGCTCTGAAGTGAACACCCACTGAAAGCCAAGTACAAATGCTGGCCAAAAATTCACTTGCTGGCCTTTATATTTATATTTCCATCTTCACAAAGAAGTTTTATTTTGCATCAGTGGAATGCCCAGAGTTATCAATCTGTAAAAAAAATGATGTGTAACACATGTAGAATAAAGATCATTTTAAGGGAAAATGCATTCCATTAAAAAAATGTAAGGGTTACTCTAATGGATTTTGGCATTTTTTATCACTTTTGAAGACTCATGATCCTAGATTTCTAGGACTTTTTCATGTGGTATATTCAATTATTATTTAGTAATGTGAAAAAGCCCATTAAATGAATCCAAAGTCATTTATAAAGGTTTGCACCAACAGATTTTTAAATCTGTTCCCTCAACAATAATTTGCCCCCACGGATTTGCAAACCATTCTCAGTTTATATACTGCTTACATCATAAAATATAAAATTAAAAAATCTATAACAACAATAATAACACAATGTCACCTTTAATCTGATTTAACATTGCTTTGCATTGATTTTCATTGTGTCCGTCTTCTACCAGGCACTATTTAATGTGGGGTATGAGTGTTGTGCTACGTGATCCGTCCCTACTGTATGAGTGCATGAGCCAAACATAAACATGTGATGTTCACAGGCATAAAAACATCAGAGGGCCTGTTGCAATCCTCTTATGTAGTCCAGAAAGACATAAACACAACATTACCAGTAAGGTAACTCTGGTTGAAATTTGATCCCCAGTTGTGCAACACAGCTCAAAGATACTCCAAGTGCTTTTATTTTTGATAATACTTGTTAGACTGGCTATTTTGAACTTGGTACCAATGTGAAAATTGGGTGATATATTTAGGAACAACTCATTTTAGCTCTGAAAGGTACTTTGAGGAACACTTCTGGCACATTTTTCATGTATACTTTGCCACTGGCTACTGTCAGACGTCATAATACGGTAGTGATTCAATGTGAGCTCTCTGTGACCCTGAAAAGGCAAACAACTGTAAAAACATGAATGGATGAGTGATTGAACATATTTGCAGCATTTGGTGTGTTTTGTCAGGGACAAATCTTTGGCCCGCTGTTAACTGTGATTTACATCTTGACATTTCAAGCAGCAGCAACGTGTCAGCTGAGGTGAAGAAGCCGAGGTCATACTTGATAACGCAATCATCAAACCCAACCAGTGGACGTCAATTCACTATGTGCAAATTTTGATTATTTAAATTGTAAATGTTCACAGAACAATATTGGAGTGATGTTCATAAAACATATTTAAAGTTTTCATAATATCTTTAAAGTGAGATGTCAACAAAGTGGTACTCCACCCTAAAAACCATAGAATTGAAGGCTATTGTGGCTTGTAAATGAGTTTATGAATATTTCAAGGATTAACCCCGTAAACACTGATAAATGAATAGATAATTGTGTACACTTTAAGGCAATAGGTCACTGTTATGTACTGTATTTTAGATAATCTAATGTACATTTTCACATTAATGATTGCGCAAACCATGTTCAACGTGGAATGGATGTTTAAAAAACAATCCAAGAATTTCGAGATATGTATTATTTAGAAAATCTTTTATCTTTTTTCTCGAGAAAACCATTGTGAAACGTTCGGTATTTGTGGTATCTTAGTGGATACATCAGCATTTTAGAGGTTAAACGGCAACAAATACACTTAAGTGTGTGGTTACACCAGTAATGCTGCAAAATAAGACAAATGAAAGTTGTGTATGATTAATGTCACTCACATTTACAAGGCGAAATGTCAATAAAGTAACTTTTTACCCATTATAACTTACTAATCTTTGCTTCAGTGAGGCTCTATCATAGATTTCCTAACACACGCACACACTGAAAATGCCAACGAGGAAAAGTATGAACACACCCTTATTCCCATAAGACGTGAACGCCGCATTAATCACCCCTCACTTATGGGCGTGGTTTAGTCTGGAGGAGGAGATGTTTGCGCGCACGAATGAGTGCGTGCGTGCGTGCGTGTATGTGTATGTGAGCGTCCTCCCCAGGCGCATGAGATGAGCTTCCCGCAGTCTTTGCAGCGACTGTTTTCGCCTCCTCCTCCTCCTCTTGCCACTATCTGTCTATCTGTCCCGTCCGGGAATGTTGACCACCGCGTCTTGATGCAGAGGACCAAGACTGTTGACTGTCTCTCCGTGTCCAGGCTGCCGGTGACCGTGTTTGTCTCTGAAGGGTTTGATCCTGCCTACCACTGACTTGGCTGTGAGGTGAGTGCCATGTTACCGGCTTGAAAGCTGCCCACGTAGAGTCTGTGCGTGGAAATCCAAAAAGTCCTCTGAGGGTCGCGGGTGAGCGCGTGTAATAAAAGTTTAATGCGCTGTTGTGATGTCACGCTGTTCTGCGGGTCGGAACACATGTGCGCACTGCGCGTAACCGCCCGTGCCTAGCGGGACTCTGCTCCATGCCGCCCTCTGTGTCACTACAGGAGGGGATTTATCAACTCCCAAAACTACTTTGCGGGATCCTCAACCGTTTTACATTCAACAGTGTAGCATTCTGGATCTACTGTACCCCAGTGTCAGCTTCCGCCGGAACTCCCGGCGATGTCTCCGGCTTACTGGTGCGCCTTTTTCTGCACCTTTTCCGGCGTTACGCTTGTTGTGTATCGGTTTGAACCGCGTTTTTGCCTCAGCAGCTCTCTATCTTTCAATGTGCCGACTTGTTTACAGTTGCGTAACTGCAGCGTACAGTGGCCTCTGGTCCACTTTCT